>JANSTX010054746.1:0-10755 GCA_027564355.1 Penthetria funebris | reverse complement strand
AATTTGTACGTACAAGGATTCTAACATATAGTATAGTATTTAAGAACATTATAAGCATATGTCCAGAAAATCAAACGCTTAATTAAATTCTGTGAAAAATTTAATATGGGAAACTATTGTGGTTTTGAAGAGTTAATATCGCATAGTTTTGTCGTACGTTTTGTTTTAAATTATTGTGAGTATATAGTCACAATGCTATAATGTTTATTTAAGGTTAATTATTACTACTTAGTAGATGTTTGTCGAACATGCCGTTAATGAATTTGAAATGTGAAAATTATGCAGTTGTGTAATATACGGATTTCGTGAATCTTAGAAAGTTCTACGAATAGTTGCTGCTACCAATGTAGATTATTTAATTATCTGACAATATAATGTCAAGCGACTAACTAATTAAAAGTTATTTTTGTGAAATACATATGGAATCTGCAGGTATTGTGAATTTCTGTAAAATGTATATAGAAATACACTCATTTGTTCACAATTTATTTACTCGTCATATGCATAATCTTTTCATTTCAAAAACCATTCTAAATGTCATTTATATCCATGTATAGATACAGATAAAAGGATATCAAATAAGTAATATATCGTAAAGGTATTACAGATTCAATATCCTATCTGTCACAATATAATAAATGTTTTCTTTTATATTGTTTATAAAACAAACTTATTTCTTGTCATTGAAGATTTTTTCTATTTGATTTTAAATATGACTTGTATTCCAGTTACTTATTTCTGTTTTCAATGGTATACTACATTTAAACCCAATTTTTTATCGGGAGGATGAAACGGAAATATTATTAAAGTAGCACAAAATAATTAAAATTCGATGCAGATATGCGAAACATAATGATTACATAAATCGTAATACAATATTTTGTCTATGATAATTGTTATTGTTATATTATAGCTATAATACCCACTCATAAGTTATACCTGATTTTGATTTCTCTGCTCCTATCCCATTCAGTGCAGAAACTTCCGTCCAGTTCATATTGTACTCGTAATTGTTATGATCGACGACTGATTTGAATTCACGTATGTTGAAAACTCTCTTTTATATTTAAGTAGATGAATTGTATTTAAAATACTATAATATTAAAATACGTTATTGCATGGTTCATGTTTGAAAACATTTCCCGACCGAGATATTAATGAATCTAAGTAATGGATTTATAATGTGATTACTGACGAATCCATTTATTTTGGAATACTAATTGTATGGTTTTCAGGAAAAATTTATGCTCTTAAATTCTGTAGTAAGAAAACTGCTTTTAAAGTGCTGATTTCAGTACGAATCATTGAATCGAAAATTGTTTATGAATTAAACTTGCAATCATAATTGCTATAGTTGTTAATATCTCAGTGATAACATTTTTTTGCTGCAAGATTTTTATATTATCGTTACTCTTTATACGACACGACTATGATGACCTATAAATATTCAATATCTTTTAATCTATCCTGGCAACTTCAGTTAGCTATAATGATTTTTCAGTAAAATTGTAAATTTTACAAATATACTTGACTTTAAAATAATGGTTGACTTTTTAAGTTCTATCATACTAGAGCTTGATGGGAATTAAATTTTTTACAATAAAAAATGTAAAGTATTCAATTTTTCAATATGGGAGCAAGTTGTCGGCATATTTAAATATATATATATATACATATTCAATTAATAATTCCATCGATGAAATATATAGTCGATTCTATGCATTTCAGAGTGTGATAATCCTCGTATTTTTTATTATTTTCACTTAAAACACTAGGATCAGCTAACAAAATACTATTCCACAGTATTTGGTCATTTCAATTTTTTAATAAATTGTGCACATTTTAAAGTTGGTTTATTTTTCCTTTTTTTGTAATTTTATTCATTCCAACAGTTTTATTATGTAAAACTAAAATAGGTCAAAAATTGCATTGCATCCACATATGGATACTATTGTTTTTTAAATTTTACAAACGGTTTGGAATATTGGACATTGCATATTCGTAAATTATAAAATTTTAATAAATTGGAATGCATGTGTGGTGGTTTTGTAGTAAATTGCACTTAGAATTTGGAAAATTTTAATAATAAATTCAAATTTCATTGCATAATTCATGTCAATTGCCCTAACTAGATTTAGTTAAGTTTCTGAATGAGATTTTCAATATATTTAGTAGAAAATATTGAAACTGAAAAGAATTACTAGTGTAGAATATTATTCAAATAGTATGAAGTATAAACCATTATTTAATGGTAAATATTATATTTCGTCTATTAGGGTTGTGTATTATCTAAGTCGGATTGCCAATTCAACAGTTTAAGCGATACATACTTCAGTTTAATACAAATTGAATATTCACTACTAGTATTTAGTGGTTTAAATATCATCGTCACTAAATCATTGTCTATAATTAAAACCATTTAGGTCCATGGCACTTTAGAGCTAATTTTTTGTAAAAAAGTTACTGTGCTCATTAACGGTATATAACTCATGTATCATTTAAATTTCTAAGTTGTCTCAAGTTATAGATTAATAATTCAAGTGACAGTGTCAATACTACCGTGTAATTCTTGCACATGGATATAATCTGTATATTCTATTTAATAGAACTAACACGCACTCTTAATATTCTGTTATTTAAAAATTCATAGGTGATTATTTGTCAGATGATCATGGAAGTCATATACATATTTTAATTACTAAATTAACTCCAGGCAGTATCATGAAGAGGGGAAATTTTGTACATTTTATATTTACACATTTTTAAGTAATTAAAATATTTGTGATTATAATCGTACTTAAAACTGCAACTTTGCAATAAATTCATACATAAAATATCCGTTTAGTTTTGTGATTAAATCTTAAAATTAACATCGAATAATATACGCTTGATTTCGTCGCTACTGATATATGTCGGTTTGTAGGAAATCGCACTATTGATTCCCGAGAGTCTTTATCTACACAGGTAATGTGCAACGATATGCATATTATCCACATATGCACTGATTCTAATTTAGAACATCAATGGATGCCTGCTGCAGATTATCAATACTAGAATTGTTTGTTTATACTGTTGATTTTGATTTTTCATAGCAAAATACACTTATTCTACAATAATATAACCAATCGACTACATTTATTTTTATTAATCTTTAAGAAGTTTCTGTTTTTTTCCCTTCTTCAATACAGATTTCTATCATTCAATTTACGATTCAAGTCACGTTTCTATGCCTCTACATCGTACTGATTGTTGTTCACTTTTTTATATAGAATATTGGCCCACAATATCAAAATAAATAGTAGTAAAAAGAAATCAGAAATCGATCCTACATTCTCTTGAATACCAGAAGAATCAAGGAAGGGAAAAAAAAACATGAATAATACAAATAGCTTATAATTTATATTGTATTTGGAAAATGTAATGCCTTATTCGTACATGGTTTTTATTGAACGATCTAGGGTTTTTCTATTTGAGGAAGGAAAATCGATGTTCTTAATCTTAGTACTTTTCTTTGTTTGAAATGTAGAAACATTTGGGTTTGGTATACACTTTCAGAAGAACTGCCTAATTGTAAATTTAAGCATATACCTGAAGTTTGTATGTCAAGAAAAACCATAAGTTATGGTCATATATATATTTTTTAATGTTAGACTGTGGACCTAGAGTGTACCGGCAATAGGAAAAAAAATCAATTCAGACAATTTAGTATACGATTACATGCAGTTTGGAATGAGTAATTAAATATTATATTGCTAACAAATTGAAGTAAGAAGATATGAAACTATATAATAAAAATAGATAGATTGAAGTAACAACTTTATGGTCAACAGTCCGATTATTTAAAATAATTAAATGAAATTTTTTCATAAATTCAAATAAACGTTTAGGACAAAGAGGTTATCGTTTTAATTTCAAAATATGTAAAAGGAATTTGCTTATCATTGTTCATTTTTACAGATTATTAAAACAATACAAATTTTAACATTTTTATACTGAAAAATTATGTTTCCATTTTCTTTATCTTATTGTCAACATATTTAATAAGACAACAAAAATGTCTCAATTTTATTATTGAAGATGAAAAATATTTTTATTTCTTTATGCAGGGAATTCTAGCAAGGAATTCTAACATTTATTTGTCAAATTCTCCTAGGGTTTTACTTTAAAATTTTAATATCTTACGATGACGACGTTCATATGTTATATAATCGTAGAATGGTTGGTGTTATCAATTTAAAACAGAACAATATCCAAGATTTTATTATATTTATTATTTTGCAGTATATTGTTTTCAGAAGCTTCATCAAGCATTAACAAAACTTTAACAAATGTAATACGTTTAGGTGTTGTTCACAATAATAAAATTCTTATATTTATTCACAAGTAGAAACATTGAAGCTAAAATACAAACCTTTCATTATAAATTTACTTCATGAACGGATGGTTAATTATGATGAATTTTGTCAATGTTAAAGAAAAATTTCATCGTGAAAGTATTAAACATGAAATTAATCATCAATGTAAAAATTTATTTGATTGACATTTAATAGAGAATTTAGAAGAAAATTTTCTTTTAGTCGTTGCTTTTATAACAATTTAGTTTAACCGAAAATTTAACAACTTTCAATACTTATTGGAATATTAAATTCAAATTTATAATGAAATAATCTTTTGATTCAATTCATATCATCCCATTTAATTTTTCTTTTTGCGAAATTGATTTTTAAATAAAAATCATCTATATCAATATCCGGTACGACATACCCTCTGGTTTATATGCACAAGAGAAAACAATTCAAATCATAATAAAAAAAATGTATGTTCTACTAAAATATTTATATTTACATGAAAATTCGGTTCGTTAGTTTAATTTGTATTTTTTTTTATTTAATTAGATATTTACACTCTTATTAATAGCCATCACTAGATGTCTTTCACTAGATATCTTTGAGCTATGGCAGGCATATCATGCACACAAGCTGCTGTTTACACACTTACTTGTTGTGTATTAACCAACTACCGGACACATCAACGCTAGATGCGTCCTGTGAATAAAATGGAGATCCTCAGTACAATATTGCATATGAACAAGTTTTATATTTAATTCTAATTAAGACATATATAATTTTTGTGGTTAAATATTATTTTAGAACTTCGTATATACGATTCCAGTTTTCGTAATTTTATCCAGGTAATTATGAAAATGTATTACCTTTTACCTACATGGTTTAACAACAACCTTATAAAATGATGATGTCCTGCATATAAACACTGAACTTTGTGTATCAGTTCTATAACTTTTTTTTACATTTTCATTTCAACAACTAATATCTATAATAGGGAAAAGACATCTTTTATAAACGAGTATAAACGTTAAGTTTGACCTTTTTTTTCCTTGTAGAAAGGGCACAAGCAAAAGTAAGTCTTAAATATTTATGTTATAATTTGTGGTATTTTATTAGTTCATCGTATACAATCATCATCTTCACCTTTTACAAAACATAATTTATACTAAGGTTTTAATAGCATGTACCTTGTTTCTAAACTCTGTGGTTGCACAACCTTATATAGTATGTACATAGGTTCTATAATGTATAATGAATATTTTTATATTACGTGCTGTATAGATGGGAAACCTCCATATTCTGGTATGTATTTTACAATATGTATATACATATAGGTTAGCAAGATCATGAATGTGTTGTACTCGAATGAATAAAAGTTATATTATATGAAGGCAACGTAAAGTTTTCATTATATACATTATCATACTTTCCACGACCTTTTAATAATAAATTGCAATCACGTACACAGCCCACTAAAAGTAAAACTCATCAACCCTAAGAGAAGCACAGAACAAATGCCATTACATTTTGTACATTGAGATGAAAAATTACTAGAACTATGGATGTAGGTGGTACGTATACCTACGGCATCAGCAACAATATTAGAAGCTGCAAAATACAAGAATCCTTAGTTTTTTTCTACTTTTTTCCCTTCACTATAAGAAAACCTAAAGGCAATCAGAATATTTGTTATTTATTTTTGAATGAATTTAAATTATTTAATAAAGAAAATAGATTTTTTTATAATTTTACTTTTGAGGAATGTTCCATCCTTCTACAATTAATTTTGGAAATGAAATAAAATTTGACCTATTCTACCATAATCAATATAGTTAAAAAAACATTTATTTTATGAAATGATTTTTTATCGAAACTGTACTTCTTATATACGAACATTAATGATGGAGTTTTGCTGTATTTAATCTGTCGTAAAATACTTGAGGGATAGTTAACATTTTCTGATTTTTAGATTACCTTAGACAAATGTTCTCACCAATTTGTTTTAATGCACCATCGAATGTGTTTCATAGTTCTGTCAATCTGTACCGTCAGTCCATTTCGACTATGTATACGCCAATCTGTTCTTATGTCGACCTGTTCACCTTTCCGTCTGTCCGACTATCTGTATAGGGACGACGTATATGGTATTTATATATGTATTCCTAATAATGCAAGTTGTAGGCAGTCGTAGTAGCATAGTAGTAAAACAATAACGGCAGACCTACTTGCACAAGCAAACTTAAGTATAAGAAAATATTCGTAGTTATTTTGGTTGACTTTAAATGTTACATGCATAATATAAGCAGCAACTTAACATCGTTCTTCCACCTCATACACTCATGTAACGTAATGATCGAGATGATTATTATGACAATACGAGAATAACACTAAAAATGATTCATTTTCTATATGACATACTGGAGTGTGACCGTCAAATCCTGTACAAACTATAAGCAAACACATAATTACTATTATGCATAACATATGTTAACAATAGTCTGTAATATCTTCGAGAAGTGATATATATATATTATATATGAGTACGTAATAATAAAGGCTCGTACACACCTATAATCCTAACCTGTTTAATGAAAAGCACAAACCTAATTACAACGTATTTATTTAAGAGGTATTTCATGAAATACGGATAAGACATTATATTGTTCACAACTTGTTAATGGTAATTATGATGAGTTCTCTTTCATTCACTGTTTTAATAAGTAAAATGTTCTGCTGATTCAATCCTCTGCTTATGATGAGGTAAATATACCAAGTGTGTACACACACTCGTGCCAAAGGTATAAACAATAATATGAACCAACATTTTGTATAGCTGTTATATTATATGGGATGTTAAATATCATACCACCAGTTTGTATATATTACGCATATATAATATTACATTTATTACACTAAAGTATTCATGATTGCCTAGGAGCTATAAGATTCTATATATTCGTAGAGTAATGGAAAGAAAATCTGGAAATTTAAATTCATAGTATAGAAAAGATATTGTTATACGAGTATAATAGGCAAAATAAACATTACTTTTGATCCACCTTGGAATACTCATATTTTTACGTACGTACATAACATTTCCATAATTAGTGTATGCAAATTACAAAAGAGTAGTTTCTCTTGATTAGAAAATACAATTAATTTTTAAATTTCAGTTAACAAATTTCCATGTAATTACAATGACTCTTTATGTCTCCGACATATTACGGAATATATTATATGAACATTTTACAAATCGCTATCCATTTTAATAAATATACATAATACCAATTTACAGGTTATGACCCACAACTGAAAGTATTGATCGAAGAATTTCTACTTAAAACAAATTAGCACATTATCTTGCAAAACGTGTCAAAGTTTCCCAAATGCTCGTCAAAGATTAGAGTTTTCATTAAAATAATTATAATAACCCTATCATTTCCGCAAGACGCAGGACTACACAAATTGTATTCACTTATTGTAACATTGAAATTTGAAGGTTAGATACTGGCCCAATGTGGATGGTTGAATTATGCTCATTAAATACAATTCAATAAAGTTTACAGACATATTTGAAGACGATTGAACACAAAGTCTGGCAAAATCCGAATCCACTAAGACTTTTTCTACGTCCTGTGATGAGTATTGGTAAAAAATATATTTAGTTCTTTATATAAATACTAATATGTTCCGCATTACATGGAAAATCTGTCATCTAAATAGGTTCCATTAGTTTGACAATCATTATTCGCTTTAATAGTTTGATTGCCATAAATATTGACAATTCAATGGTATGTCATCAGAATGTGATACTTACAATTTATGCATTTAATAATACATAATAATAATACTGGTTTCGATTAAGCTGAATCGCTAAAGCAAGTTTTATTTTTAAATCACTGCTATATAATTTTATTTTTGTTTATTATTCTTCAGAAATCTTCATAGTATAAAATAATACCTAATTAGATTTCCATTAATTCAACAAATAACTACAGTTTTTCTCAATAGAAACAAAATCAATAATTAGTTTAAGCTTTAAGCAATCATAGTGTTCGTTGTACACATAACGACAGGAAAAGTGTATAGAAAAGGAATTGGATTGAAGTAATTTTATTCCAAGAAATTTTCAAAGATTTATCAGATTCATTCTTATAATCTTCCAGACATAATGTCTTCGTTGTTATTTATTTGTGAAAATCAAAATTTCATTGAACATTTTTAATGGCATTAAACGAATTCAGAATGTATTGCATTTATTGCTTATAAAATGTATATACTCCATTAAACGCGTACAATATTAAGGACCAAAATATTTATGATATGTACATATAAAAGGATATTTTTGAAACAAAAAATATCCTTTAGCATATAATCGTCTTTAAATTATAGACGATGGTCTATAAGTCAAGAATTTATTTGAAATTCTCAAAGAAATATTTACTATTTGAATTTATGTATTTTATTTTTGAATGTTGAATTTAACGATTTAAGAAATGTCAGATGTATTTTATCATGAAAAATAATACTGAGATTTACTCACTCTTGGTACTATTGGTAAACTATTATAGTTGTAAATTTCTAATAATATTTGAAGTATATTAGTAATAAATGACGATATACTAAATGAACGGCTTGAGACCTAATGCTAAAAGCCTTCCTAGGTCTACGTATCGTCGACTCAATGTTTGCCCTAGATTTAAGGTTACAACATGACAGATTATAGACGCAATAACTGGCGCCAATTTAATGACGCTATGGATCAATTGATAGATTAGATACCATTTGCGCAATTAACAGATGTATGACTAACATCGATATAGATAAGACATTTGAACAAACTCAGTGTGGTTTCGAAAACTAGAATGATACCAGTTCTTAACATAAACATTCACAAATTGACTTCCATGCATGAGGTTTATTGATATAATTAAACTTATGAACAATTTCAAAAGTCAACTATATCGTACAATATATGAAACAGATAGATATCTTGGAAAGAATCGACAAACTACTAGTCACATAGGCATTATAATTTCCGAATAAATCAGAGATTCTGAAACCCCCATTGTTAACCGTTGTGGCAGACGTCCAATTAACCATTGAATTAAAAACCTATATTATCTGGATCAACTTACAACAACGGTCTACTAATAGTCTCCATTAACCCATACATTTTGTCTATAATACGCAAACAAATCTTAATTTTGTGTATGATGATGATTAATTAATACAATGCAAGCCCACGTCAGCTAAATTCGCCACTTCAATAATGCACTCTATATAATTAGTGACACGCTTCGGTAGTATACCTCTACCAAATATCCCCATCACTTAAACTTACCTATACATTCTTCGTTTCACTAGAAACTGGTTTTTAATAAACTTTTTCACCGTCACATTCCATATTCATAAAGTACCATCCATTGGCTTCTTCAAGCAAGTTTTTTTTACATCATTTTTTATCCTATTGTATAACTAAATATGCAGAAGTCTGTTCTTCTGATCACTGTAACAGAAGTCATATTGTCTACAATTGATCTCATAGAGATAACCGTATTGTCGCTTATGATTTAGAACCCTTTAACTGTACAGTTTGCAGTGTCACCGTATTTGTATATTGTTTAGGGAAGTATCCATGATAAAGATGCTACATATTTATTTAATGTAGTGATTTTTATGAAATTCGAAAATGGGTTTTGTAGAGAGACTATAATTGAGTTTCATGTTAAAATTAAAATGGCAGTCCTACGAAAGATTTGTCAATTCAATAAACCAGAATAAGTATAGAGGACTTGACAAATTTAGCACCAACAGCAGGCTATCGTGGACACAAGAAACTATAATCATTTGACACTAGAATACAATTATTTTGCAAAGGTTAGCTTGATTTGTCATAATTTTTCTTTGTGGAATGTAGACGACAGTAGGCTATGTCAGCCACCATTATCAGAACATTTATAAGCTAAGCTTTAAAAATTTGAGAAAGGATTGGTGATATTTAGCTAACACATGAAATTCGTTCTATGCCTTATTACTGATACAAATCTTTAACATAATGATTCTTTGTCATTCTTGCCTTTTAATAACTCGTAATGACCCATACAATTCTACTTCCTTTTGTTGACAATCTTATTCATACTACTGCATGGCTGTGAAACTTTGAAGGTGCCGATGGCAAAGAGTGTGTCATCACAAATTCAGTAAAAGTGTTTGAAATAGAATCAATTGTTCTATCAATTCCATAAAGGATGAGAGTGCAAATGTTTTGATTGCTGACAGAGAAGTAAATAATAGGTGAAAGCAATACTTTAATCAACTTTTGAATGTGTAATATCCTCATCAACGGATTTCGGAATCAAATCCTATTTTGGGGCCAGTCAATGCGGTTACTCCATTGGAGGTCGAA
>JANSTX010054745.1:0-10756 GCA_027564355.1 Penthetria funebris | reverse complement strand
CTCAGCAGATACTGATGAATTTTGTATATATTCATTAATAGGTTTTTTTCTATTTCTTAGAAAGTTCCAAATTTTCTTTTGTCCACCATACAAATCACGTTCCATGTCTTTACTAAAACCGTTCCAATATTCTTTTCTAATTAGAGCTATTTTGGCATTGACTGTGTTTCTAATTAGTTTATATGCCTAAAATAAATATATATTATATATGCCCTATATATATATAAATATATATATGCCCTATATATATAAATATATATATAAAAACAAAACCCCCTAATGAATTTATAATCGAACATTTCTTTCCGAATATGAAAATTCGGTCTAAACTTCTCGAAAACTTGTTGTCTTATCTTATTATAGATTTGAATAATGTTTGAACAATTTACTGATTTCAAAGTTAATTAAATATTTGTTAATTATTTATTTCTTTTACTGTTTACAATTTTTTTAAAATTTAAAACAAAATATAAATGTAAAGGATGTGCACATTTTCCACCATCTTAATTTTACTATTTTCAGTTCAGTGTATTACCAATTTCAAATTTGTTATTATTTTGTTGTATCGTTTCTTTTATCTAAATTCTTCCCCTTGGTCTCAGGTAAGGCAAACCTGATGAATATGAGTCCAATACCACTAAACGCAATAAATATTGATAATGAACCATATAGTTCCAAAAGATTCAATAATATTGGGAATACTCTTATGCTTGCAAATGCAACTAAATTGAAATAAATTTCACAAACAGCCATGCCTGTTGATCGAACCTAAAATAAATATAATAATTGGTTTTATATAATTCTAATCAAAACAGAACTTTTAAATGCAATTTGAGTACACTTATTAGACGTACGAGTATAGTATTGGCTATTGATTAACCTTTGAATATTCCTACGGTATTTAAAAAGTGCAGTTATTATGCAATGTTGGAAAATAGTCTCTTCTTACATTGCAGATGATTAACATAAAATTAACAGATATATTAATGGGGGACTAAAAGTGCAGGAAAAAAACTTTGTAAAAAAATATTTTAAAGTAGACAGTATCTATTAACAGTTTGAAATATTATCAATAATTTGCTTCCAAATGACAATGGTAACATCAATTGAGTACAACTGACAATACTGTCTGAATAAACTATATATTATCCAGAAATCCAGCAATATCCGATAGATTAGATAGTATATGCCTACCCAGCAGCTTATATCTTTGCTGAGAAAGTACTGGGCATTTGCATAGAAGGTATTCTGTAGTTTCCCTTTCATATACATCGCCGCACTGTGACAAAAAGAATTGAAAGGGATACCCAATCTTGACGCGTAGTCCCCGACCGGCAAATGTACCGTGAGCACTGCCACGAACCTGCCCACAACTCAACGTGATATGCGTAGGAGCTCTTCCGTTTTACTCCGCCCAAACTCAGGCCAAGTAATCCTAGATAATCTGCATGTAGGTAGCCCTTTCCATCTAACACTGGCCAGTCTCATATAGTATAAACCAGTTTGTTTATTCCGCTGAGTGGCGCAATGCGATGTGTCACGAAATTAAAATAATGTGATGGAAACCTATCATCTGATAACCAAACTATTTAGAAAGTGCTTCTGAAAACTCTATTTGGAAGTGGAAAGTATTAGTTCATCAAAGAAATGCCGCTTTGAAGTAAATGAAACACAAAATTGTATCCTAGCGATGATATCGTGAAATCTTGGTCCTCATGTTAATTGAAGACCTGGTCAACTAAAAATTATACTGCGTGGAACCATCATTAAAAATATAATACTACAACGCATACAACAAGGTAGCCATCACATATTCTATCTAATCCTAAATTGAGTGTTTTACATGATGTTTATCCAATTTTGCCACGTACTGAGGCATTCAAGATATTTTAATCTGCACTTAACTGACATTCCATCTTAAAGTGTAGTGTACTGACTAGAAATCGTGAGCAATGGTCTATTTTTTGGTTGATGTGCTATGTTGTCCATGCGGACTAAAGATCAGTCGAGATGTTGATGTGATGATGTCTAATAATATTAAATTATTAAACTTAGTTTAATGCACTAACAAACGAGTTGAATAAAGTAAAGTATTTAATTAACTAAAGAAATTGGTCATATTCGTAGAATTCAAATGAACTTAAGTTAACCATATTACTTAAGACGCATAGATACTTACTAATAATCTAATCAAATCTATGATAAGTTAGTATTGAATATAAATAGTTTTATTTTATTTTTATAAAATAATTACCTTTTTTGGAATTAATTCGGGTGCAATTACTAATGATATAGTAAATAAGCCCAATGATGATGAAAATACTGCAACTGAAATACTTAAAACTGGAACAAAAGCAAATGATGATACATCTGTACCTGTCTTATATAGATATGAAAACAATGCAATTGAAAGTAATCCAATAATATTTCCAATTATTGAAACTATTATAAGCATTTTTCTGCCAGTTCTATCAATTATCATTGCTGAAATGTATGATCCAATTAATAACAGAACACCCACAACAATAGATGATTCATGTGGATCGAATTGTGATCCCGATTCAGCAAATATTAAAGTTGTATACGTTATTAATGATAAACAACCAAATAGTGAACTCATGGTAACGACCATCATTGCCATAAATATTCCCTTAATTGTGGCCCATGTAACTAAATAAAACAGTAAAATATTAATACTTCATAATGTTATACAAGCATATATTTAAGGGGATATCCTTTAAAGTTTTCATATGGACGTTCAATTTACCAGAGAATATATAAAATTTGAACATGAACAATGCGTGCTCATCAAAGTAAATATATTAGGGACAATTACTTAATATTCCCCACAAAATTTGATACATATTTTGACCTATCTGACAAACTGACTATCTGAAATTTGGAGTAGAAGTTGTGATGTGAGACTCGGGTGTTTGCACTCAATATATCCAAGGCTTTTGACAGAGTTTGGCATGGGGTATTACTGGTCTCTCCTGGTATTGATCCTGATTTGAGGGCGTGGATTTCAAATTTTCTTAAAGGTCGCTTGAATCGGGCTGTTCTCGATGGTGTCACTTCTGATGGTTTCTAAATTGATGCGGGTGTTCCCCAGGGTTCCCGTGTTGCCTGCTACACTATTAATTTTCGTTATTGACCTTTTATCATTAACTGCGAGCCCAATTCACGGCATCTTTCTGAAGATGTGTTTCCTGAATTTTACGGTCTGCAGGCATTTAAAATGTTCACAAATTCCAACATTCATACCCTTCTCATCCATTGTTATTAGTAAATAAAAAGATACAATATTTTGTGTTTTGAACATTATTGTGGACATACTTGGTGAATAATGCCTATCGAACATCAATTGAACAACAGTTCAGTTAAAGTGCGCAATTTAATTTAACATTAAATTGTGCAATTTTCATTTTTGACAGCAATAATTAATTTCACATTTTTCTTTACCAAATGTGAAAAGTCAATTGAATACCACAAACACAGTATCGGTGTGGTGCTTGTAAAACTGTTAAGTTGTGTAATTCAGTTCGGATGCAGTCCATTTGTTGCTAACTTCAGTGCTTAGTTAAACTGTACAGTTTGTGGCGAATTGCACATTTCAGACAGATCGAGTGAAGTTATTGCCAACTTCATTGTGTAGTTAAACTGTACAGTTTGTAGCGAATTGCACATTTCGGACATTCATTTTAAATGTTTAAAAATTCTTAATAGTTAATTAGAGTGAAATATGAAATGAATAAAGAATTACTTATCAATAAAATCTATTTCCAAGTTTACTTACAAATATCTTTAATTGTTGTATTTTCTTCACAATTGGCAGTATCTAATGCATTTTCTTTAAACAATTCAAATTCATCATTGAAAGTTTGGTTGTCATCTCTCTCTTTACAATTCCTATAAAATCTCAATGCCTTTCTAGCCATCTGAAGCAAAATAAAGTAGTATTCATTTGGTACCATGTAATAACTATATTAGGCATGTAATAACTATATAACTATATTAGGTTTATGTGTAAATAATGATACTATGAAGTGGCTGACTGTCGAGGTTACTCAATATATATATTTACCTCAACGATCACGATATATGCGATTTATAGATAAAAGAAAACATTTACACAACAAATTGTAAGTAACTAGAGATCTATACACTACTTTACAGAATTATTCAAATGGAGAACCGCATATAATTAGAAATAAAGTGGCCGACTAAGAACCGAAAATACGATAACAGTATATACAAGAACCAATATTTACCTACTCGCGGTACCACCGAAAACACGATAACAGTACATTTCTATTCTATGTCTTGTGATCGTGTCCAGAATGTAGATATAAGTGTTTTGTTTTTATGATTGACGAATACACGTTTCACCTACAAAGTAAGTAGCTATATGAATTTACACACCACTCTATAGAATACTCAAATATTTTCTGTTATCATTTGATGTTATACGTGGATGTATTTGGAAATATTGCCTTATAAAATCTTGATTTGTAAAGGTTAAGATGATGCTGATACGATGTATGGTATGCTTTCAATTACAGTAACTAATACAGTTATTGTACAGTAACTCATACAGTTATTGATTTCAAACTTTCCTGTTGATATATTTGTTGAAACTCGTCGACTTCGTTAATCTGAACACAACCATAAAAACTTTTTTTAAGTCATCCTATCTCTCTATATTTCTGGACTTTCTTTGGACTCAATTACTAATTTATAGAAATCTAAATGCACATACTATATCAATAGCTTCATCATAGGTCAATTCACATTTTCGAGGTGCAAGTTGTACCTTATATTTACTTAATTTGATTTGTATTCTAATCCAATGAAATTGGCATAATAAAGGTAAACGATATTAATATTCAATACGAATATAACACCACTATTTTAAATTGAATTTGAAACAATATGAATGATATTTAACTGTGTTCCTAAAATGATGAAATGATAGCATGATCTTAAAACTATACTAATTTGAAGTATAATTACATCCTCTTTATTACATTGGAGTAAATACTGCACTGTATCTGGTACATAAGTCATACCTAAAAGAAATATCACTGGTATAAAAACAGCTATCATACACATATTTATGGGTCCTAGATAAGTAACCATAGTAAATGAGAATAGCACGCCAACATTAAGCGTTATTCCCAGTATAGATGCCAGCAATCCTCGAATTCTACAAATAGAAATAATATCGATATCTATAAACCAAATTAAAAGTATTCCAACATTAATTGTAAGTCATGATATGAATTTACTTTCCTAGAGGCGGTTTAATTTATATACTTACTTTTCAGCAGTAAACTAGAAATCATTACGCGGAATTACTTCGAAAAGATTTGCAAACAGAAACCAATACAATATCGTGGTATGTCAAAAGGTTCTTTGTATATTGAAAACGAAACTTGGTAGACATCGATGTTCAATACAATATCACGAAAAAGAAAACATCGTACAAAATAAGAGGCAACGAACTCGTTCCAATGACAATTTCGAAATATATAAAATAACAAATCGTTAAGCAAGAACGTCGGTAGTTATTGCTAAATTCAAGCGTTCAGAAAGAGATATACAAAATTCCTGTACAAAGAAATGATGCAGGCAAAGACAAATCTATAAAAGATGAGAGCGAAAATGTTTTGATTACTGACAGTGGGGACAACAATACTCTTCAATCAGATTATGAACGAAGAATATCCTCATCAGCAGCAGATTTCTGAATCAAATCTTATTTCTGGTCAGTCAATGCGGTTATTTTACTGGAAGTCGAAAATTCCATGCAACGGATGAAGCACAATAAGGCAGTTGGTCTAGATAACTTCATACAAGATCGTTGCAAATATCTGGGTGATTTCGGTTATCATTGGTTAGAAACATTATTAACTATGATCTTAAACGAAGGTGCGATGCCAAATTCATGGAACCATTTTATAAAAAAAGTGAGCTAAACAAAATTGATATAACTACAAATAAATAAAACTTACTTCACACACCTTAAATGAAATTTGTCAGAAAGGTACATATTTAGGACGGATTATAATAGAAGAGAAACTTGAAAAACCATATCACGGTGACTTAATTAGATTTAAGAGTCAAATTGTTGCGATTAGATTGAACTAGAAAAACAAAACAGTAAATCTTGTATAATGTAGTGTTTTCTTCGATCTTTGCACATCGCATTACTGTTGTTAATCGCATTCTAATGTTTTGATTCCAAGTAACATTACTAATGTTTAGATTCTGAGTATCATTACTAATCCATTCCTTCCTTTCATAACTAATACCTGCTAAATCTTTTTTTTCAATACGATTAGCAACGTTTGTCTCCTTATACCTGCCATAAGTATTAGTTTCATCTGTCCAATAATCAAGTAATGGTCACTAAAAATATCCGATAGCTACGGAATTCAAGTTTTGTGCGCAAATATAGTAATACCAATCATAAGGTTATGATTACTGCATTACTACAGCAGACTCCAAGTTCATGTTGTACGAGCTACCTTTGCATTAGATCATCCATGCATATTACAATATCTGATCTGTTAATCTCAACAAGGCGTGTGAAAGTTGACTATAAAAAGACTAATTATCATCAGACGATGCCTACTCTGTTGGTTTATAAATTTGAACTATTTTCCACAACTAACACGACTCCTGAATCTTGCTGTGACTATTGATTTCAGTTTTCAGTCGACAAGACTACGATTTGCAGAGATACTTAGCAAAAAATATCGACTGTGTACCTCTTTAATTTTTGCGCCAAGGATTATTCTAACGTTTCAAATTCCAAATCGTGTCTGCGCTTACATACTACGCTTTGTATTTGTATTTGTTCAAGTAGTATAACTTTATTAAATGTAAGATTTTTCCTTCAGTTAGAAACTTAAATTGTATAAATATCGGATTATTGAGCAATTGCTGAATATATATTTTGAATTAAAATCAATATTTCTAATGTAATTAAAATAAATTGACTTACTTGGGATCGGCGATTTCAGCAACGTATAAAGGAATTACAACGAAAACTCCACCGCTTGTTATTCCAGATAATAATCTGGACAAGTACAAATAATATACATTTAATGCAAAAATATTTAACAACCATGACACCTTGAATGGAAAAAGATATTTATATATACAAAATCAAAAATATATATGTAAAAACTACCAAGTTAGGAAAAGCGATTAAAATGAAAATTCTTTTTCTTCCAAATCTTTTTGTAAGGTATCCAAATACGAAATTTCCTAGAATAGCACCAATAAACGGCAGTGCACCTAACCATGACGCTTCAGCAACTGATATTTTCCCAGTTTTCAATGGTGAGTTCTCTGACATATATATGGGTAAAACTGGTGATATCCATCCTAATGCAGCACCATGAGCGAGGGTAAGCAAATTCACTATATACGGGTATAACATGGACATATTTTTATTATTAGTTTTTATTATAAACTTAATATTATTGTTTGTTTATAATGTTTCAAATTGAAGGTTGAAAATGTGTATGTTACAAGGTACCGGCATTAAAATAGAAAATCTAATAATTAAGTGCAACTTCCAGTATTCAAATTGATGAATATGATGTTTTTGTAAAATATGATATGATAGTACCATCTTTCATGTATTACATTCTGTGAACATATAAATATAGTTGTATATGCTAGCAGAAATATACGATAAAATGAAATTTAATGTACGAGTGCATATTAATCCTAATCATAACCTGTACGCCACATTAGCACATATATTACGGCATAAAGTTGTTAATTTGTCGATTCCAATGCACATGTAACATTAAATGTAAATCGAAAATATTAGTTCCAAATATACTGTGAATAAGCATCTAGTTGATCGATTAAATATATTTGAATAATTTGATTTGTAAAGCAACGGCTACCAAGTTTGTTTTAGTGCTCTATTTATTCACTGAGTCTACAAACAAGAGATTGAGACCCATACACTATGCTCATGGTTCCGATGATACTACGAGAAGGTAAATATTTGTATAAGCATCTATATGATAGTCAGCCACTGCATTCACCACTATAGTGCATACTAATTACCTGAAAAATAACAAAAGTAAAAAATATACTGTCGCAGAATATAATTTAAATTAAATCAGCGAAACTAATTAACTATTTGAAATCCTTAAAATCTTGAAAATGACACGTGGCACTTGGCAATACTTTTATCTAAACCCACAACAGAATATCAATTTTGGTTCATTACTTTACGTACAAAATGATAGGCATTCCAAATGAAGTAACTTTCATACTTTCGTAGATTTAATTTTTCCTCAAAATTATTGTATTGTTACAAGGATATAATACTAATGCATAAATAAGCATAGAATCATCGTAAATAGCACTCATTATTGTAGTATCAATATCTAGACCTTTAATAAACGATTGAGCACGGAGCTTGAATACAGGATCAAGAATTAGGGCTAGACCTTTAATAAACGTGGGATCACAGAGCTTCAAAAGTAGTTGTTCACGATTTCTAGGAAGTACCTTCACTTCGCTTCACCCCCTCCTACTAATACAAGACACCATATTCAAGGTTTTTCGACACGTTGTACTTGAACGACCGATTCTTTTATTACCTTAGGAATTTTCCAATATTATGACATAACTAATTAACATTTGGAGTAGATGTTTGCACCATGTATGGTGAAACTCGGGTGCTTACACTTAATATTATCACGGAGTTTGACATTATTAACAAAGCTGTTTCTCTATGGAATTCATTCCGATTTTAGGATCTGTATTTCAAATTTTCATACTTACAGACTTGATGCATTCCCCAGGGTTCCGTATTGTCTTACACTCTCGACACTACGATGTTGTGAAGACTACAGTATGTGGTCATAGCGATAGTATACTCCTATTTGGTACGTCTGCATAGTATGTAGTCTTCAAAAATGCTGATGGTCAGAACATTACAGTCAACGGTGAGCAGTACAGGGACATGATTAATTACTTTTTCATGCCTAAATTGGAAGGCATTAATGTTGTAGATTTGTGCTTTCAGCAGGACGGTGTCACATGCCACACAACGCGTGATACAATTAATTTACTGAAAGAAACATTTGCCGAACGATTAATTTCACCAAATGAACGTGTTGACTGGCCACCTCGTACGTGCCATTTGACGTCATTAGATTATTTTCTCTGGGAATGTGTAAAGTCGCATACCGATAAACAATTGACCGTGTGAGAATTGGATCTTCAGATAATGTCATGTATGCGTTAGCCATATGCCCGAAATCATATTCAAATATTATTAATACCATAAAAATATCTGTCAAATAAAGCCAATTTCGTGGATATTCAAATTTTGTTTATTTCAATTCAAAATTCTCCGCGTCTGAAAAAAACGCTCATAAAGTGTGAAAGTGCTACTTTTGTGGATAGTACAATTTAGTGTTCAGTGATCATTTTTTTGATAAATAGAAGGCATATATGTGTAATTCACAGCAACTATGTAATTTGTCTAAAATAACATATTCATAACATTTACGCATACAACTTAATATTGTTTAAGCATTCAAAATCACACTCAAATTATTTGATCGTCTTCATAACCTGTATCAAATCCTATAGAGATTGATATGTATTATGATCGCCTTTATTTTGATCATGTGGAGGAAATGATTAATTAGTTGAGTCGGTTCTTGATTCTCTTGGAACCCATATCAATTTAAAAACTACTATGGAATGATCACTTCTTGTATGTAGACTAAAATGGCAAAAGTTTATTTCTGCGTCGTTGTAAGAATTATATTACCTTTAAGAAGCATATATAAGGCCTCTAATGGATCACTTTCTATTATGGCTAGAATGCCAAGGGTGGTCGTCGAAGCTCCAGCCCAAATATATCTATATAAATATGGCGCTAATGTCGTGTTTGTCGACTGGTTGAAAAAACAACAAACTAAGTAGTTGGGGATTTAATTTGATTGCAAATTTGTTTATTGTCCAAAATGTAGCCATTTTTGGTCAAAAATGAAGACATTTTTTAAAAATTATAATAAATATATGACAAATAACAAATTTTTTCTTTCAAAAAAAAATCGACAGAAATCACTACTATATAATTTGTTTTTTAATTAGTTAATATTTATATTTTATCAGTTTTTTATTAATTTTTTATTTTTATAATAATTAATTTTTTTTTGTTATACTAAATTTAGTTTTTAGGAACCCTTAAATGTCTATTAACACAAATACAAAATAACTTTTGAGGGCGATTCATATTTAAAGAGGAGAATAATAAGAACGCAGGTATTTAATATTTGGAGGCCATACAGTTCAGGGAAAAATGTTCCAAAGACGACACGTACATCAAATCAAAGTGCCACGAAATTAAATTGCGCGACCAAATATATAATCAACAGAACGCGAGTGCGATAACCAAGCAAGTCGAGTATCTATAGGGGATGCCCGAATATTGGGCATAACACCAGCGATATCAATATGACATTTTGCACATGATATTATTATCTGATTTGTGAGGGTACAAATAGGTATAATGATTATGTTCTCATATATAGTGGTAAAGATAAGAACCAACCGGCTCATTCGGGTGTTGGTTTACTTTTGCATCATCGATTTGAACTTAACATACATAATATAAAATACCTAATTGATAGATTACTTACGGTATCTTTCAAATTCGGTAGTAATTTAATGCATATTGTTTGTACTTATGCGCCGGATGCTA
>JANSTX010054744.1:0-10757 GCA_027564355.1 Penthetria funebris | reverse complement strand
TATTCCGTCACCTCTTTATCCCTCACTGGGTATGTGTGTTGTTTTTTATTGTCTTTTACAATATAGATATATATATATATATATATATATATATATATATATATATATATATCAAATGTTTAATATAAGCAATATTTTTAAATTTTTTCACATACACTAACCGTGGTTACATTCTCATTCTAAATTGATACATTTAAAGGGATAGTCTGAAGTGGAACGACTATCATCATGGTTACTCAACCCATCTTTACATCGCGATGTCACCAGTAACTCAAATCACGATATTCGTTAGTAATGGCGTACTAAAAAAATGGTGTGACTGATTAAAAAAATATCTCAACAACAGTTGGGAACTCATGCATCAGTCTACTGAAATATTCAAATGTATAACCGTATAAAATGATAATTGATCCTATGTTTTCTGATTATAAATTTCAATTACAGTTATTTGAGTGCACATTTAATGTTGCGTGAATATTAGAAAGATGCACCCCCATATGGTGTCCGTGTACGTGTACGTGTTAAGATAATCATACAATCTAAGGCGATAACGCTTTACTTTTTTTTTTTTATTATATGTCATTGTTCTACTTACTAAATAATCGTAAATTATTGAACATTAGGTCATAGAATTGCTTTTTAATTTTTTGATTACAAACAATAATCTGATGTACATAATTAAATGTTTCACAGTAGTAGAATATACATTTTTTTTAATGTATTTGCACTGATTAGAATTTGCGTCAAAATCTACTTGACAAGATTTTAATGTAGTTTTACGTATATTTAGCAGCACAATTTGTCAAGTTTTGAATGGTGTGAAATCAAGATTATTATTTAATAAATTTACGACACCATTTGTGTGTATAGGTTTCAAAACATTCATAAAAATTAAAACAATTTTTTTTCCTACAAATTTTCCAGTAATAACAATTTTTGGAAACCCTTAAAAATTATCTGGATAGATTTTAAAATTTATTATTGTACATTTTGATGAATTGAAAATATAATTCATAATTATTTATAAGCATAATTAGTATAGGTATTAAAGTGCGGTACGCCAAAGCAATTAGAAGAAAGGTTGATATTTACTTTTCGCCGAAAATTGTATTATGACTGTTATGTCGCTAAGTGTGTAAACCTGAATTATTGTTATATGTCTTAAATTCTTTGCTCTTAAATCCTATTATAATTATTCAATTGAATTTTGGTTACCACTTGACAGCACTTTGATTTGAAATATGTACAGATGAACTGCCTTCGTTACAATGATGGACGTTAATCGAAATTTAAAACTTGATTTAGTTTACTCTTTATTTTCTTTTCCCTCTTGTATTTTCTATTCATTTACTTCTTTTTCTTCTTTGTTTTCATCTTTTAGCATCGAATATTCTTCATCTACTTCTTCTTATTCTTCTTCTTCTTCGTCCTCTTCGGCTAGTTTATTTCCTCTACTGTGTTCTTAAAAAGCAACTATAATGTTTTTTTTATGCTCCAAATGTTGTCAAAGATATGACGTAATATTGTCCTATTAGTTTATTGTAATTTAAATTTATTTCACTTCTTTGCCAAGAGTCTAGATATTACATAGTTATGTTCGTTACAAGCATTCCTATTTGTTATCTAATCGCCTGACTCACGATATATTATTGCTTATTTATGATGATATATTATCACAGTAAGTGTTCTTTTTTGCTTCACATTTTGCCAGTTTATGTAATTTTAATTTATGATGTTATGTTATTTGTGATTTTTACCTGTTCGATATTCTATCACCATACGTGAAATCTTTTAACATATTTTTTTTAGTAAAATGTTATCATTTATCAAACTGTAAATTAACATGAATTTGTTGATTGTTATTACCGTAACTAAAAACCAAAATGAAAAGCATTAAAATTAGTTTTTAGTTTTTGATGAATCTTTAGTTTTCCTTCAATCTCATTATATTAACCTCTACAACATAATGACGCCTAGAACAGCAACTTCAAATTTCACGAACAAAAAAAAAGACGTTATTTTCTAATATGTACACTTTAAAACATGTAGTTGGTCGATCAAAAATGTTAATAATTCGTCAAGACTACCTACCCAGTTTGTTGGTAAGATATTTATACACCAAGTCTTCAAACATGAAATTAACCAACTGACAACGACCTCATGGATTACATGTCATAATTGACACATATCTTGGTAGTATCATAGGGAGATAAATATAGGCTGAGAAACCACCACCACTATTCTTTCCTCTTTGTTAATTCGACTATTTGTGAAGCATATACACAAAAATAATGCGTTTGGTTCATTTTCTGACAATATCTTTATATTTGCATTATATGTAGTCATTCAATGGATCGACTCGCAAGTATTTCGAAACAAATACAATATAGTTTATAAAAAATTATCAGTATTTCATCTATTCTAAGAGTTCTACCATTAAATCTCGTCATGATAGTTCGATACTGCGTCTATTTCTTTAACTAATGTTCCAAATACGTAATTTCAAAATTAGACATTTTTAAATGATATCAAAACCTGATCTCGAGTTTTTAATAAATACTTTACTTTTCTATAAAATAATAATATTACCGCAAATGACTCTTAATGAAGATATATTATCACACAAACGAAACTTATACACAATAATTTATTTAAATTTAGTTATATAGTCACATTAAATATTAAAATTCACAAAAAAAAACAAAAAATATATAGAGAAAATTTTATTTATGCTTTAAATCAAAAATAGATGATAATTTAAAATTTCAATAAAAAAAAAAAAAACAAAATTTAAATTTTTTAACATTAAATATTAATGATAATTTATCACAAAACAATAGAGACTGCCAATGATGGCATAAATGAACACGGAATTCCACATCGGCGAGGTTTAACGTGTCAGGCAGTGACACCAATACCTGATCTTAGAAGTTGCATTGAATCGCCGAATAATTCACCCTCAAATAGACCACCATTCCAAGGTCCATATTAAATATAATTTAATAATATAAAATTATTACCATTTGATTTGTTTTCTTACATTTTTTTGTTATTTTCATAATTTTTATATTTAATTTTTCATTTGTTTTTTTTTTTTTAAATTTCTTTAATTTTGTGGAAATTTTTCTTTAAAATTAAAAAGTTCAAAATGCTCTTTTTATTTATTATTTTTTTTCTATTCGTTTTTATAATCTTTTTTATTTTTTTTTTTTTTTTTTGGTTTTTAAATATTTTAGTTAATTTTTGGTTTTTATCACCATTTTTATCACACAATTTTTATTCAGTGGCATTAGTCATTCGTGATGTAATTTATTATGATTCTTAATACAATCATCATCATCCACCATAAATCCGATGGTATATTCATCCGTTCTAGATGTGAGGTTATAAATTTTTGTTACATTTTTCCTCTAATTTAAGTTTTTTTTTATTTTTCTTAAATATTTTACATATATTTGTGACTATTTTTTATTTGGTTTTTAAGTTTATATTTATTTATTTATTTTATTTTTTTTTTTTTTAAATCACAGTGACACATAAATCATAGCGCTGCATTGCATGTAACCAAAAAGCTTTTTTATTTTTGTTTTTATTTTTTAACAATAAAATACAGATTCAGATAAATGCATGCATGCAGTTATTCCAATATTCTAAAGCAATTTATTGATACTAATATAATATTTTATCTGTTTCAAATAAATAAGACTTTAATATAACAAAATATTTTATTGCAGAAATTGAAAATACCAAAGTGTTATTTATAGAATGATTTTAATCGCAATATCCACTTATAGTGTTTCCTTAACCAATTACATAGAATAGCAAAGTTAATACTGTTAGTAAAGGCATTTATCCTGTTTTTTTAGCATCTACAATAGAATTTTTCTTAGTAATAAGATCCGATCAAATATTTTAGTTTTATACTGTTCATAGTACGAGAGCCTTTATTATCTGCCCACATTCGGGGAAAAAATGTATTTGTTCTTATAATTTCGTGTAGTGTACAGCACAGATATCATTCAACTCAATTAGTTCATGACACAGACCATATCAATACATCAAGAATTATTGTTGAGCAATGTATACATATATTATTTGTCGACTTTAAGCTTACATTTGATAGTATTGATCGTCGATCTATATTGTAATTCAAAATGTAGAGTTTTGCATCGTGAAAGGGGATTGGTCACAGTAATAATTAAACTATCAAGAAATAATGAACCAAATAAAATTGACTATCAAGAAATAATGAACCAAATAAAATTGAAAGTCTATGATGAAATTTAACTATACTTATCAACGTTAAACATTGCAGTATGATATCGAATTGATTTTAGTCGCTTTAGCGTAAAATTCATTCGGATTTACTGCAGTGAAAAATGTGTCTATTCTGAGTGAACATATTGCATGCCAAAGATTGTTCATGTGAAGCACATGGTCAACTTCTGTTGCAATAATTGAAACTTGTATTCTGCTTTTCACTATGTATTATTGAACTGTAGTATGTAAATGAAGTCGTCTAGATAATACAGTACTTATATTCTTCTGAACACATTAAGTATTATAATTTTTATGTTAATTTCAAATTAGGCAAATTCGCATTTTATAGGACACCATTTTAAACAATATATAAATAATTAGTTTTATGGATTTTTTCGATGCCTTCGCAGTTCACTGGCGAACGAAAGAAATTCCATTACTTATTATCATTTAGTATTAAGTTAAAAAAAATCATATTTACGTAGAACGACACATAATTACAGATCTTTCATCTTATTTTGCAACTGAGTTTTCATCATCAAAAACATCATCAAACTTTTCTGGATGAATAATATATAGAATTAATTATATTTGTGCGGTTCTGCATCTGAATAATTCTGTAGATTAAACAGTTAATTCCTTAGTTTGTGTTGATATTCACGACATATACTATATTTTTAGCCCTCATCAAATGTCAGAACATATACTCGTTTTAAAATAGCTGTGACTTCGCACATAGAGATAAAGATGGATTGAATTACCTAGGTATTAATTGCTCACATTCAGTCGTCATCTAAGTGATGATTCTTCAAACAATTCAATTTGCCATCTCTTAGATTTATTATTAATTCTTATTATTTAAGAAGCATTTTACAAATTAAAATTCAATTAATTAATTTAAATGAAATTTTATTAATTTTGTTTTATATTTCTTATCTATCTGGAACAGATTAAATTATTTATGAAAACAAAAAAAAAAAAAACGTAAAATTTATAATAAAAAAAAAAATTAACCGCATTCTACTTTTTTAAATCTAGTCATTCGATCTTCATCTGCCTCTACCATGCGAAAATCAACACCTCCAAGAGATATTATGCAGGATCAACATGATTCTGATGCTGGTAATTATTATTTAGATAATTTACAAGAAAAAAAAAAATAGGACAATCATTAAAATCACTAAAAAATTAAAAACAAAAAAAAAAAAAAACAATGCTTACTATTCCGCTTTTAATCGCACATCTTAGGCTTTGTAGTGCACAGAGGTCGAGCTATACCAACGCTTACATCAATGCAGGAACCACTTGTACCAGCTCGTTTAAGACAGGCCAAAGAAAAATCAAATTTTGATTCTAAAGCAGACGAAAGAGGTATGTGTGTATAAATAATATTTAATTTTAATGATTTTCGATTTATTTTTCAATAGACATATTTTTTTTTTTTATTAAATAGTATTTTATTGTAATTGATTAATTGATTGATCACACTTTTTATTATTGAAATAACTTTTATTGTGTGTGTCTCAGTGTGTGTATTTTCAATATTGAAAAAAAGAAACGAGAATTATAATTCACTAATAGAGATTTCATATAATTAACATTAATTATTTTAAATTTCTTATTTCATTGCTTATTTTAATAAAAAAAATATTACTAAATTCCTCTTGAGCCTCGCTCGACTTACTAATTTTATCTCTAAACTAAATACACTTTTAAATTCATCATTTTGCTTTAAGGAATGCATAAATCGCTAAACGATGCCCGCATTATGTTTCAAAGGACTTATTTTTAAAATATATTTATCCTTTACTTTTCAACTCCGTCATTTTTTAGGGTTCGCCTCACATGTTCATTCGTAGCAATTTATAATATTATATGTGGCAGTAATTTTTTTTTAAAACTTGAGTCACTCACTACTACTATACAATCATAATTTACGAACATTTAAATCTGATTGTTAATGAAGTATGTGTGAGCGTTTATTTTTTTAATTAATTATTTTCTACTTGTATCAATTACATAATTTTGGAATGAATAAAATTAGAATAAGAGAATATGATCACATTGTATGATATTTTTAATTGATTATAATTACTATTGCGCTTAGCGCAACTTTAGGTAAAATTAGTAAATATAGTAATGAGTGAATTAAGACTTAAATTACATATATTATAATTAAAAATCTTTGAATTTATTAAAGCACTAAAGCACCTATAGAATATTAAATATACTCATACATAGAATTATGTGTTTCACAAATACGAGGGGTGCACTCAATTCAAAAAAAAAACGCAATTGATCATGCCTTCAAGACAAAGTGACAATGTATTGTATCGATCGGTCGTTGTTTGAAATCACTGATAATTGCTAACAGACTAAAAATTGAAATATTCATACATGAATCTATAAGAGAGATGTGCTGAAAAGTATGTAAATTACTATATGGAATATCTTCCACTGACCGTTAACTGCCTGAACGAAATTAAATTAATAAACCTCATTCGATTTTACATTTCAACAGAAGGATAAAGCATCGGAACAGACACATCAGCAATTACTTTTTAATATTCTTCCTGCTTCTTTTACATATTTTACGATTATTTTTTTTCTTTCCACATGAAAGCAATTGTAGTACTGCGATATAATTCTATTTCGTACGTCAAAATGTATATTTTGAAAATTTTGACTAAATGGGATATATTTGAAATGACATTATTTTTAAAAAATAAATCGAATTTTGATTTATGAATAGCAAACTTTTTTTTGATTATTATTTATATTACGTGACTTATTAACAGATGACTGACTGCCCTCGTATATCATTTTAACGATCATTTCATTTTACCGTTAGAAAAGCTTTTTGAAAGAAACATATTTAAAGCTTTTTAATTTAAAACCAATTTTAGTTGTATTTTGCTATTTTCTTTTATTGTTGGTTATATGCATTTTTAGGCGATAATATTGCAGCTGGTCGACCTAGTAATTGGGAAGATACTAGAAAACCTAGTTTTTCAGGTAATATACACTTATATAGCACATCTAATCTTTGTATATCAATTTCCTATAATATTAAGTAGTAATTAGACTAATTTCTTTTTAATTACTGAATTTAATAGATAGGTTCGTACTTCTGCAATTCAAAATAATTGATATACAAAGAAATATCATTTTATTCTCTTAGTTTTGTGTCTTTAAAAAATATATTTATTAATGAATAGCTAATTATTAATGATGCTGATAGTTTGATTATTTGATGTAGTTACATTTGTAGTTAATTTTGTTTATTTTTTAAAAAATTATATGATATATAAAATAACAATTTTTTCTTTGGAAAAAATTAAATTGATAATATATTTGTTTGCTAATTTAAAAATTAACAATTACCGATATTCTAAACAATTGTTACACCATAACATTGAATGAACTTGATTTCCCACAATTAGTTTGATTGATTTGTATGCATACAGTAGTCAGTCCTTTACGAATTATTGATTCGAAAAGAGTTTTTGGTATATAAATAATATGACAATATTTCTATAATAATTTGAAACTTCCATAATTTGATAGCGTTTAGTATGAGTTAAGTGCTCTAGACGCAAATTATCTATAAACACAAGAATTACTATTTCTTATGAACAATGCATTATGGTTTAAATTCCATATGAATTATTCTGTCTTATAATTCGTCGAAGACCTATGTCACATTTTTCAAAATAATTATTTCTGCATAGATGCTTTCTCATAGATGAAATATATGATTAGGATTAATTTTGTGTCATCTGGTCATGTATGATTCAAACTAATAAATATAACAATTGTTTTATGAGCCTAGATTTTTGTTCCTATTTTATTTATACGTTAAAGCATACTTCTTCCTATAAGTCTCCATTCAGACAAAAATATCCAGTATAAATATTTATAGCTTTGTTTTGCTTTACCAGCCCCCATATCGTATATATATTTGAATTTGTAAATACACTTTCAATTTCAATTTTTTAGAAAGATTTTTTTTTCTCTTCGATGATATAATAGTTCATTTATTGATATTGTAAATATTTATATTATATATGTGTATTCAAGGACGTCGATCTAGAAGAAATTCAACCAGTGATGATTCACAATTAACAATAGAAAATTTTGGTGGTTCTCAAGATCATTTAAATATGATTGGACGAGTTCCTGACCGGGAACGAAAAATATCCAATTCAACTGCAAATAATATTATTGGTATGTGTGTGCATACTTGTGAATATTTATGATTATCATATTGAATATTTGTTTTTGTTATATATTGATTTTCTAATAGAACCAGCTATTGCTGTTCGTTCAACATTAGCAGACGCAAGAGGTACATTACAAATTGGTTATGAAACAGATTCTGGGTCGGAAAAACAAGATAAAGATACAGAAAAGACATCTTTACGTCGACAAAGCAGGTAAAATGTCATAACATTGTGCTAATTTAATTTTTCTGCATTACAATTTAGGTGCGTTGTCATTTGAACGCCATGTCCCGTCTGAAATGTACGTGGCGGTAAAGTTCGATTGATTCATGTAGCTGTTAGTCGGCCAATTCATTCGTAACCAAAAAATATATTGTTTTACGAATCAGTTTCTCTTATTCATATTTAGTAACATTATGATTATGTTTTTTTGTTCCGTTATCTATAGATTTAATGCATAACCACTTAACTTATGCTTCAAGATCTTAATTTATTTTATTTTTTTATTAAATTACAGTATGGATAATATATCATTACGAAATATCATACATTCCAAAGAAAAAGACTTAACAGATGGTGATATGACACAAACTTATAGGAATTTAGGTAATACAAATGCTAATGAGCATGATATACCGAAAAGGAAAACTTCATTTGCAACGCTTCCAAATACAACAACGTGGCAACAACAGTCGGCAATAAATCAGAAATTAGAAAATAATGGTAAGTTTTTTGTTCATATTTAATTGTTTTATTTGTTACCTTACCAAGAAATATACTCGTATCTATGATTATAATACACGTTTTTATATATTCCAAATTTAATGTCGATCAGTGAATCTAACGATAAACAGATAGTTAAATATGTTTTGATTAAATTTTCTAATTAAACTTAATATTCATATTAAGTGTAAAAATGTCAATAAATGTCTACTAATTTTCTTTTCCTTGATGATATGTGTGGATGTAGATGAAGATGAACGACCATCCGTTGATGTTACAAAGTTATCAACAATCCGTATGAAACTTGAGGAAAAGCGACGTCACATTGAACAGGAGAAACGTAAACTTGAAATTGCCATTAGTAGGCAACAACAAAAGGTTGGAAAAGCTGCATTTTTGCAAGCAATTAATAAGGTGAGAGGGATCATTAACATTTTACTAACCAATTTGTCATTCATTATTTTGTTTTACAATTTTTTTTATTTATTTATTTATTTTTGTGTAATTTTGTATGAAATTTGTCTTTTTTTTTGTCTATGTGTTTTTCATTAGTCTATACAATGTTTGAAATAATTTTCGATCAATATATTAATGATATTTTGTACACATTTACAACTTATAAATACTACAATATACTATACTAAGATATTCAATCAGAAAATCGTTAACTGATTGTTATTTGTGGCAAAAATTTTGGCAATGCGAGACTCTAAAGAAGTACACGACAAATTCCGTTTAGATCTTTGTGACAGTTATGAATTTGTTCACCATTCTCATAGAATATAACTGAACTGTTCATTACATAAATTTCACCAACGAAATAGGGCACTTTGCATTTACACACCATTCTACTGAATTATTATTTACACACCATTCTACTGAATTATTCAAATGTTTAACCGCCCCAGCAAAATTTGGTTACTGGCACTAACCATATTTCTTAATAGTTTCACATCCGGACAAGGTTTTTGTAATGATTTGCAAATTTTCCCTTGTTGTACTTGCATATGGCTCTTAAGTTGCAAATATTCTATATTCTGAAACTGAGAATAAGACTTGGTGATAGGAAAATTATATTAGCACACAATTTGGCACTATTTATCAAGATGCTTGAACAGAATGAAGTTATTTTAAGAAATTTATGATTTATATGATATTATTACAGTAAGACTTCCCGCAAAAAAAAAGGTGGCCACCACGAAACCAAAATTAATTTGACGGTCAGCCTGTATTTCATTTGAACTTTTGGTTTAGGACGATCTTGATCTTAACTATGCACACAATAGTTGTTTCTTAATTTTATGTTTTTTTGTTTTATTATGTGCTTTGGTCATTTTTATAAACATTAATATTCCGCTTATATTTGTATTGTAATATTTAAATAAAATATTATTTTATATACAATTTAAGCATTTGGAACATTTAAAAATGGAAAAAACTGTGGTAAGATGACCGATGAAAATAAAAAAACAATAAGCCAAAATATATTTTTTGCAAAAAAAAAAAACAGATTAAACGCACAATAGACATTTTTTAGAAATTAGGCGTTTT
>JANSTX010054743.1:0-10759 GCA_027564355.1 Penthetria funebris | reverse complement strand
AATTAACCAAAAAACATTAACTTACAACATTAAACAGAATATCATAAATTGAGTTGATGCAGTTAACCAAAATATACGTCAAACGAGTCGTCACATGATATCCTTTAAATTGTAAATAAACGAATTATAGTCTAATTGCTTTATGAATAATTCATCAATTTTCTGTAAGCAAAATTTACTGTAAAGAAAGTGAAATTTATTTAATCGTTAAATAAGAAAGGATTTTAGCATTTTATAACTTTATTTTATTTGTTGGCAAAATGTGAAAGACAACAAGAATATAACAAAATAAAAAGAAAATATTGATAAAGTCTGCCAAAATAATTGACTATACGAGTATGTATAGAATTTGCAAACTAATTTTTTGTCTACAAAAAATCTATACAATTTAAAAAATGAAAAATAATCACTTAATATTAGGGTATGCTATAGACGTGGAGTTCATTTTCTGTTGGTGACAAATAACGCATTTTTTTTTATTTTAAAATCTTATGCTTGAGTTAAAGTTTTATTTTTGATTGTTCTTAATCTGCATTACAAGTAATTTGTCTTTCGAGATATTTATTTTGTCTAATGAACATAATAACACTGAGTAAAAATTATGACTTAGATGCAGACTTTATTAATAAATTCAAAGTTAAGCTGCTATTTTATTGGCTGGTCGATCTAATATCAGTTTTTTTTTTTCTGCTGAATAAACAGTCAAAATAATATATCTTTGCTGTACACCGAAATGCACATTGAAAGCACTATCATACAACGTTATTCAATATGATTCTAGATTCTACATAATTATTCAACTATAGATCAGGTTTATCACATGCCGTTTCGTGATTCAATAGATTCATATAATTTTCATCATATTTTGATGGTTTGAATGAGATAACTATCGTCACTTTAAAATCGTAAGATAATTGTTGGTGATCATCAAATTGACAAAGGCATTAGGTCACTTGTGAATTGATCGATATTCTGTAACACTCATATTCGATATTCGTGTAACACACATTTCCAGGATCTAAATTCATATATCTATGTACTTTTGGAATGTATTACAATAATTGATTCATCGAGCAATTAGTTGAAAAAGTTCTGAAAAAAAATATGAGACAATTAATTATCTAATAAATTTTCTCGAGTACGAATAAATATCTAACTGATATGTACCCCATTATGTGATAATATAGCCAACAACTAAATTAGTTATGAAAGTTTTGAAAAACACAAAAAAAGTCATTGCACATTGTTCTGGGTAATTACTGTACTGATGAGAACTATTAGTTTGAAACCAGAGTTCAACATCTTAGCATTGATTAAGATACCTATTTATCATGTGAATTCTACAGTATTTTTAAGATTCAATTCAACACATTACAATATAAATTGCATGATAATATTTTACCGTCTCAATCAAAATTATTAGTTTCTATATGTGTATATGTTTTACCGATACGCGAAACGATCAAATCCCTAATAAATAATCATTATTCGGTCGTTTCAAACTCAAATCTTTTCAATTATAATTCAATAATTGTTCTCAATAGTATTCAGTTACCATCGTGAATATTATGTAAATGAACTACGAGTATCTAACTAAGTTGATTATTGTATTTTATTGAATTTTTTTTTGTTAAATATGAATTCAGTACTGAAGTCCAATAACTAAGGCTTGGTTGCATTTTACCATTTTTTTTTTTTTTGATAAATGAACGCTTTTACAATATAATAAGCTATTAATCATAAATAATTTGGATTATTATCGTAGCTATTAATCTTTTAAAATTTTTGAAATTAGACATATTATTACATTTATAACTTAAAAAGTTAATTAAATATTATTAAATGGCAGCAAGTATAACGAAAAATGTCAAGATGAAAATGATTAATCAACAGAAATTTTCAATATTAGAAAAATATAAATTTATGTACTCGTAAGTACTGAGCATCTTGTAATTTCATTATTTATATGAAAGTAAATATTTGTAAACTTTCATTTATATTTAACTGCTTTTTTTTTGGTTATTTCTTTGACTATATGCTATTAAGTGTAACATATATGTTCACTTAAATAAATTAAAACAAATTACTAGTATATACCAAATGTAATAAAAGTTAGATGAGTTATTCAACTTAAATCAATATATTGTGATTAAATACTAATTATTGAAATGTTTAATTTATTAAATGAAATCTTTAAGATAAATAAGAAAATGTCATTGCTTTAAGTTATTAATTGAATTCACTTTTATCGACAGGTCATTCATAAGCATGTAAAACAGTCAGCAGCTTTAATTGCGTCCTTAAAACTCGAGACATTATTCGAACCGTATAATAACATCTTGCGATTGATATACAAAAATGACACTTATACAGAAAATATATAACAGTTTCTCCTCTCTATTCTTCAGCATTCCTTTTTGCAAACACTTATCTGCTTGTTTAATTGTTATAATATCTTCTGAAAATATAGTAGACCGTGTTATCACAATATTTGCAGTTTGTTTGACCAATCGTAACTACGAGAAAAAACCGCCAAAATCCACTAATTTCATTAATTTTAGAATCGACAGTGAATATGGTATCGTAAGCTTGACATGTCAATCCTTTACTTTATAATTTGCCATTTAAAGTTTAAAATCAAAATTCAAAGAAAATATTGAGTTTACGAATGTCATAATCGGTTCACAAATATCATCAATCACATCTACAGAGATTTCTCGTGTCGTGTTGCTGATATAGAACCTATTCTGTATCAGAAACACGATGTCAATTGAAATCCCTTTTTTTTGTGTGGCACATGAAATACCAATAGATTTAATTGCACAATGTGAACAAGTTTGTTGATGGTTTCCTGAGTTTCTTTATGGTATATAAAGACAAAGACGATGATGCAATGAATTATTTTCACATTCTATGTAACCTTTTAATCACAGTAATATTGTAGAATTTCTCTATCTAGAAATCTCTGTAGATGTGATTGATGATTATTATTTCACTTTCACATCACCTTTACACGCTAACCTCTTTAATAACTTTTTTTTTGTTTTCTCAACTCAAAATTTTCCGGTAAAGAGACAATTTTGTTGAAATATACCTATCTATTAATATAGATTTTTGATTAAATTAGTGCAGGGAAATCTTCGAAATTTAATACCTCAATATTTGACTTGTGTACTTTTTGTTACTGTGATAAATCGGTTGTATGTAGAAAACATATGGACGTATATTATCAAATTTACAGAATCAATATACAGATTTTAAAGACACTTCTGATTCAAATCAAATCATCTCTGATAACATTAATGGAATTTAATACGGTAAATGCGTGATTATAGGTATGAAAATGTTGACATTATTCAACAATATTCCAATCTATCCGCTCTTATATTTGCGTATAGGTTTAAATGTTTTTGATGACAATAAAAGAATTTAATTTGTATCATATATGAAGTTATGTAAATATTTCAAGAAAATGTCAAGTAAATACAGTCAGTTAACTCTGGGAAATTTAATTGCAAACATTCATTTCTATATATGCAATTTAAATATCTGAAAAAGATATTGAGCTATTTTCAATATAAACATTTTTCAATTTTGAAACATTTCTTTTTAAAGATAAAACGATTTCTGAGAACTTTTTGTGTATTCCACATATTTTCTTTCAGAATATATAAAAGAAGATACATTTTGGATATACATCTTGTATACCCTATTTCTTTTCACTCATTTTCACTGTCAAAATATTTTCCCTTTTTTATATTACTAAAGTGATAATGTAAATAATTAATTAAAATTAAAAATGTCTAGAAACTAATCATTATTTTTGTTTGTATATAAATACAAAGTTTACTGTCCGTTTGTAATAACTTACAAAAATATTAGTTGGGGTTTACGTACGAGTATATATGCGAGTACCTATAGATTTTTGTATACTAGAACATAAGAAAATTGATGTAATTTAACAATGAAAAAATAATAAAAGAAAAACTTAATTAAGTACTTGTTTTACTGTAATACTGCTGTATAAAAGTATATTCATATTGCACATATATATATCAAATAGAAAATAGTTGAATGCTATAATTTATTAGGTAATCCCCGTCTTATAAAGTAAATAAAAAAAACAATTCACTAATAAAATGTATGCACTGTTCTACTGAATGTAAAAAAAATTGATGTTGATGATCTTTCTATCAGTGCCATTGGTATGAAAAGTGCTTATCAAATTGTTGAATGATCACCCATTCAGGTTGTCCAGAACGTACTTGGTGATATTGTGCGTATGATTCACTAATTTTTATGCTATATTTTAATGGATTTTAATTTTATATGATATATTCCATAGTGTGATTTGAATTTCATTTGTAGTATATAATACTTAACACTATAGGTAACGTTTATGATACATATATTGATCACACTTTTGTATTTCTAATATGGTTGGTGAAAGAGGTATAATATAACAAAAAGATGTTATATATAACGTGTTTAATTCGTCATTAATTCTATAATCGTATTTGATGAGCATGTAGTTTAACGTGTAATTTTTTCCATAGTTAAGAATTGAGACAACCTTTCAGAATGCATATGGTAATCAAATAATTTGCTTTTTATTCGAATAGTCACCAATAGTTATATTGTTGCACACCTTAAGAATCGAATCAGTTTTAGTGTGATAATCATCATAATTAACTCTATTGAATTTTATTCGGGCAGTTGTATTGATGGTAGGTACAATTGCAGTGCAGTCGGTGGCAAACTTTAAAGGGTTATGTTAGGACTCGTCAAGTTCGTCGACGACCATATTTAATAAATATAATGTTGCTTATTTTTAAATGTGCTCGGATCTGAATTAACTTTGATATTTCTCTGTAATTTCAACAATTATGAATAACTACCATATTTTTTATTAAATATTAAGAGATATGAGGAAGCTATATAGGACCACTTATTTCATTTTATTCTTTGAATCACATAGTTTATGACGTTGCTTATGACTGTGAATATTTTTCTTGGAATAACTGAATACACTCTTATATTAAAATGGGCAATCGAATTAGCAAAAAATTGACTAATTATAAATATATATTTTTTTAAATAAATTAATGCACATAATGAATGAATTTGCATTGGAGTTAATATATAATATAATTTTTTTTAATTTTAGATTCTTTATTCAATTCAATATATGTGAAGTTTTTGGTGCATGAGGCTATAATCTTATAACAAAATCACTGTTTAAAATTGAAAACTAGCAACAGCTAAAGAGGATTATTTAAAGATATTAATTTCTGGTGGATATTTATAAAGAAAGTTATATTTTATGTAAGTTTTTTTTTATGATTAATAGCATATCCGATAGAGTATTGTTTTTCTTAAATTTATAAATTAATAATAATGATTTATTTTCTCAACATTATTAGAATTTCTTATATATGTAGTACGTTAAACATTTTATGTATAATCTTTTAAATACACAAACTATAATTTAGACTATACAATTGAAACCGCAGCGTTTCTCAAAAATCTTACTATCCTAAATCCTTGCTTTCATTAACATGTAATTCTTGTACAATTATTATAGAACCAGAACACTGATTATTTTGTTTAAATTCGGTATATTTAGTCACCTTTATCTATAATATATTTGTTTAATTTTACAAACAGAAGAAGATGCTACTTTACAATTTGCATGACATAACACCCTCATTTTACTCGTAAACATATAAAAGATGATTTATCAAAATAATCATATTTTCACATATTTAACAGGGTTAAACTAAATTTATATAATTGGTCACAATTAATTGGATGTCATAGACCATAATGTTGTGGTTTATGTTTATCCTACACGAGTATATTTACGACCTCAAGGCATAAAATATAATAATGTCTTACAAATTAAAAGATCGTAAATCTTATTTATTTCATACATCATTTTACCTAAAATTCTCATTTACACAATTTTCCAAAGAATTAAATAATTAAAATTACCAATGTATATGTAACGCTCGCAAAAGTGCCTTTCCTAACAGATCTCCAAAGGCAACAAGAATGTAATATTGCCATTAAGAAAATACCAAAATTTTTCACTTTATGGTAAACAAAAATATGTGTACACCAGAAGAGAACTATTTAAATAAAAACAATCACATTTGTAATTTTTCAAAGAAAACATTCAGCAAATATTTGAAACATTTTTCAAAAAAAGAGTTTGAATTAATTGTAGCCACAAATAGCAATTGATTTTTAAATACACATATATATTTTGAAGAAAATTGAAATTCACTTTTTGTTTATTAAATTAAAATCACACTTTCTTGTATATAAAACCAACAAATTTTCTTAAATTACTTTAAATGATAAACATCGAGGAAATTTTATATTTTTTATATAGAAGAATTTTCTTATTTTTCATCCATCCGTACTGTTGAAAAATCATCGCGGAACTAACCTATGAGTACAAACCACACTGTTATTTTGTTATTAATTTCCTTTCCTTATATACCACATGAGAAATTTTCCATTTTCCGGATAGGGAATCTTATATGGGCAGAGCGAAGAGCATGAGCAAAGAAAAAATCAGGAGCAAATTGAGATTTATGTACAATATAAAATGCGGTGTGTTCTTCAAGGAAAACAAAACAAAAGAAAACAAATAAGGAATAAATAAATAAATGGAATTCACCATCAACATGTGGGAGCAAACGGTATTTATTATTAGTTGGTATTTAAGTGATTTTCATTGACTGTATGTCTAAATAAATTTTCTCGTTCCATATTTAGTTTGCCTGTATTGCCTGTTTTGATTTAAAGTGGCGGATATTTCTTTTGATTATATTTATATGTACGACGATGTATATTTTTCTGAAAGAGCTTTTATTTTAAGTGATGTAATGTTACGTATAATGCTAATAATCAATTTCTCAATTTCGTTAAATCCCCTTTACAACTGCAAATTTAATTGCATAATACTTAAGAGAATTAAATAGTAGTGAGTGTTCTTTAATATTTCATCAAATCGTTAATTAATGGTCATTATTTATGCTTAGATTAGTTTGTATTATTTGTCTGCGATTGAATTCATTTGTGAGCGATGAACACAAATCTCTACCGAAGAAGGTGGCCACGAAAGGATGTTAGTGAGCAGATATTGTGAATAATTTCGATTGTTCGTTGAAACTCTTTGCTCATACGTAAGAATTATTGTGATATTCGTAATATTTTCACGATTTCTACAATCGTTTATCGTTTTTACAGTGATGAGACGCACCAATATCTTTTCTTTAAATCAATCTGAGACTGTAAGTTAGCTTTACTGATATCATCACCCAGTTCAAAGTAGGATCAGAAGGAATATTTAATTTTTTCTGAACATTAAATTTACTTATCGATTATCTATCTTATTTATGATTTTACAAATAATTTATAATTAAATTTTAATTCAATTCCATTAAATTTAATTATTTAATATACACAATTTTATTATTATTAAACAAAAATCTATATTTGAAAATTATTTAATTTTACCGCCGTATAATATAATTTCGAAAAATTAACTTAACCTTATAAATAAAAGGAAATTAATTATATGGGATAATTCACAATGAAATTGTTTTGTGTGGTTTTCAGTAAAGTGCGGTCAATTAACCATTTCCATATTATTGTTATGTTGGTATTCTTGGAAAGAAGAAGAAGAAGAAGAGCAAAGCTAAAAAAAAGAAGAAGAGTTTTTCACTGTTAGGAAAATGTTTGTAAAATTTTCTTTGCGTAATTAATTGCTTTAAATGTAATTTGAAACTATAAATTGTTATTTTTTTTGTTTAATAACAAATTATTAATGTTTGTTTTTGTGCTAGTGTGCTATTAATATAATAATTTTTTATTAGTCACGTAATTTCAATTGTATTGTGTAAATGTACTTCTCGCGTTTATGTTGGATTTGGAAGTTTGGTTGAAAAATGCACCAGAAATTGATATTTATCAATTAGATGGCTTTATAATAAAATATTTAAAGGTAAACAATAATATTTATATAATTTATTGTATTTTCTGGTTAATAATACAAGTATTTATAATAAGTGCACTTTTAATGCAGTTGTTTTTATTTACTGTTTGACAAAAATTTGGATAGCTGGCAGATTTGTGTTAGATTTAAATACTTTCAAGATGTTTTTTTTTTTTGTTCTTAAAGTTCTAGTTATTTCATATTTTTAATAATTTTCATAGAAGTAAACTAATAATTTCATCAGTTATGTAATTTTTTAAATGTAATATAATTTATAAGTTAATAATTTTTATTTTTATTTTTAGTCCAATGTTTGCACGAGCTAATACAGTAAACAACCAGTAACATTGTTATTCCATCAAACAAACGAAAGGATTCTCCGTTATTACTATCTAAATTTTATTGGACAATTTACTAGAAAACAAGTTTATTGTACATCCTAAAATTAAATATATTTCCATAAGAACTTTACTATAGTAGTAGTAGCTGTTGTTACATTTTATCAGTTACATTATTCAAATGTAAGTATACATGCCCTTATTATTGTTAAATATTTTATATTGTTAATGGATTATTTAATAGAAACAATTATTTTGCGGAATAATAACTGAATATCTTAGAAGAAACATGACATTGTAAGATATAACTGTTGACAAAATCAGGATTGTGATGCGAGATATCAGTGTGGACAAAAATCCGGCTTATGGTGAGTACATACATATATATATATTTAATAATATATAAAGTACACTACATGATCAGTGATCATACATTAAAAGGACATATATAATTCTGTTATTAGATATTAAAATTGTATTTCCGTACGAAATTATTTTTCTTCAAATGTGCCAGAACACATTTGCAGTTCTGCATTATTTATTAATTCTTTAAAATTGAAAACATATTCATTTATATTTCAACATCATCTGAACATTTATGCCTCGAGAACGCATAGGGCGGTATTACGATGTTACGATTATAGTCGGTCACTCTATTTGTCACCTCGTTTATATTTCATACACATTATATATTTATTTCCATTTAATCAAAGAAAATGTAATTAATTATAAAGCGTAGTTAATTAACTTTTCATTTGTGTTTGTTACCTTTTTGTTTTGCTTTTTCTTTTTTTTATTTTAAATTCTAAACTGGAGTATAAAATTTTGTAACTCGAAAGTTTTATTATAATATGCAAGTATATAAATATCATATTTATTATAGTAATTTTTTATGGTAATGCAATTTAATGTTTATTATATCAAAAAGAAAATTTCTATTGTCATGCAAACTATATAGAGAATAAATACCTTTTACCTTCTTGAAATGACATAATTAAATGACCCTTATGAACTGAGATAGGGTTGTTTTATTTCTTCTCTACATTTACATTTCCATTGTTAAACACACAAATCATTTTCAATTTTAAGTGTATACCTTTGCTTTATTTATTTTATTATCTATCCGTATTGTATTTATGGTGTATTAAATAAATAAAATTTATTTTAAAATTAAGATTGAATAAGATAAATTACATAGATTTTTATTATAAATGTGAAAATATGATTATATATGGAAGTGATTCAATTTCAGATATAATTGTTAATATGATTTTCAGTCGTATTTTAGTCTACTAATGAATGTAGATTTTAGTTGAGATAATTAAAACAACACATTCCATCGACATCTTACAATAATATTCTACAATCGATCATGGTCATTGGGCCGCTAAATTTTTCGAAATAGTATATAATATTTCTAAAATATAAACCATTGTCATATGATACTGAGGGCCAAGAACACTCTATTCTTGAAATGTCTATGTGAAACAGACATGGTGCTCATTTTGGAAAAATTGTTTTGATTTATAAAATATTGTATTTGATTTATTCTTGCTTTTTTTTTTTTTTTTAAATACTCAGTAACAAAGTGTGTTATTGAGTTTTTCAGCTGTGATAAAGACATTGAATGCACATACTGACAATAAAATGCATATGCGAATTGTTTAAATATTTTATCAATATCATTTCTGCGTATTTTATATTAATATTTGCATTCAATACGTTCTCTTTTTTTTTTTTTTCTTTCCACATTGTCAATTTTTATATCTCTTTTATTATCAATTTACATTCAGGAGACCTACATTTACTGAAAAATCACAACTATGTCAGTTATTGAAAAAAAAAAAAACATTTATTTGTAATTGGAATACTTATATATTTCAATTACATTTATTGTTTTATATACAAATAGAGAAAATTGAATTTTAAAATTGAATTTTAAAATTGAATTTTATTTCAAGTACCATTGAAAACAGTTTTACCAGGGATAGAAATAAGTGACAAAAATTTTAAAAACCAGAACACTGACAATATCTATTACGAGAGTATAGACGATGAAATTGTAGAATGTTTGTGTTTAGCTTATTACAAATATTTTACAAACAGAATCCATAATCTGAGCATTAAATATTTTCTTATACTTGTACCAGTTGGTATATAGATTTTTGTGTAGCCTTATATAGCAAACTAACTGTACATTACTGTTGATATAGGATTTATTTACTTTTTGTTCTTGTTGCTGTGTTTATATTCCGAAAATGCTATTGAATTTTGCTGTTTTAATAATTCCTTGGAAAGAATAAACAAATTAGGTCATTCGTAAATTAAGGGTAAATCATGTATAAAATGTCAAAAAATAAGTATACATCTCACTGATTTATATTTAATATAATATAATGTAATGTAAGAAACT
>JANSTX010054742.1:0-10759 GCA_027564355.1 Penthetria funebris | reverse complement strand
CAGTTGTTCAAAATGACCTGAACAGATTGAATGCAGAAAGTGACGATACACAAGACAGAAACTTGTGGAGAAATAGAGAAGTAGGAGGGCCGACACTGAATAAGGAAAAAGGCAAGGAAGAAGAAGAAGACATGCTTTCACAACTATTAACGACGTCAATATTATGTGTTCCTGATACAGGTATGTTAAATTTTATTGTTATCAGAACAGATGCAATTTATTTTTATATCACAGACCACATTGATTTATTATATGCAAGGAAGTGAATATATGAATTACGCAGATTTTATATGAGAAAACTATTATTTACATTCATTCTTCCATTTAGGTTCATCAAGGTTGGAAATAGAGACATGGTGTAAATATTCTGCTAATTAGTCTCACAAAACGAAAGGATATCATCATCGATTCTACATATTTCATCCTCAGACACGAGATCTCTACCTATAACGGTTTTCGAGATATTTGCATTTTAAATAAAATACGTATTCTAAAGATTATGATCTCCTAATACAAATCTACAAATCCATGAAATGTAATGTAATGTCCTACTACATTTTATGCACACCAGCCAGATATTCTGCTACAATAAGGATGTCAGCATCGATTTAAATTGCAAAAGATGCGCAACGACTTTCTACATATTTCATTCTCAGTTTGCATTTTAAATAAAATGATATATTTAATTTAAAATGTTATTACTAAAGATTACTAAAGATTATGATATCCTAATACAAATCTACAAAACCATGAAATGTACCAACGTTTTTCATCAAAACCAAAAATTTCAAAAACGTGTGTTGTATTACTCTATGCTTAAGTAGTTCAAAAATCATATCGATTTAGAATTTTCAATTCCTTAATTGTTTCAAATCAATGTTTTTCAACTCTATACAACAAGGTACAATATATGCCCAATAAGGGTGTCTTATTATGATTACATGTCAGAAACTTCTTAGTTATTTGTCATTATTGCAACTTTCGTTATCCTCTTGAGGTCTAGCGATTTAGAAAGTTCACAATATTTAACATATGAGTTTGAAATGGTACAGGTTTGTTATGTTTTATCATAAAATATAAATTAGAATAGCAGATGCAAAATTACAATAAAGTCCTTGGAAAACTACTAAAATCACTTCTACAGGATTAAGTATCTCTTATACAAAATCATCATATGAATAAGCATTAAAGGGTACCAAAATTTATTAAATACAAATGATTAAATAATCAAAGTTAATTCTTGCTTGCATTCACTTAACACAAAAAAATTTAATGAATCAAAATCTTAACAAATGTGATTCACATCGCGTGTGTATGTTTTTTTTTTTGATTTTCGATTTTAAAATCCATTTTTAACAGCGATGAGCTTAAGTTAAGTATAAATATTTTTTAATATAATAATTTCTTAGAGATTTATTTTGTACGTGTACTTACAGTGAAAATCAAGAAAAATTATATAAACCATTTTCGTTAAAAATGTATTAATATTTATTTAAAAAAAATTATGTTATGGTTGAGGAATCAAGCAAGAGGTTGGTTATATTATTGTGATGACCCAAAAATTTCAAGGTTGTTAATTTATTTCAAAGAACTGACTTGCAAGTAAACTATTTTTGAAAAATTTAATTTCAAAGAAATAAAATGCGAAATATTAATAATTAAAATCATTAATAATAAAGTCAAATTTGCATACAATCGTTTTTTTAATTTAATAAAAGGAAATATTTGCAATTGATGAAATCATTTAGTTTTCACTGTTAAAAGCGATTTTTATTGCTAAATTATTAGAAGGTAGTATACTGTAAGTGTGGTGGCTATATAAGAGAAGAAAAACAAGTCACAAAATGAAAATAAATCAAATGGAATTATGATAAATATATAATTAAATACATTTTCTTTAACTTATTAGTTAGATTGGTGCTCTAAAATCCGATCACTATGATCCTGAGAACTATTGTACTATTTCCTGCATGAAATTAATTTTCAAATTCCTCTAATTCCCTAAAGAATTTCAAAAGTAGGTGACATTGGTTTTTATACCGAATGCATGGTTGCTGCTGCTGCATCTACAAATACCAATTTTTATTAAATAAAATACCAATTTTTATTCAATATTCAATACTCTTATATTACTGACTTATTTTTACGATACTAATTATAATATTTGTACTAAAGATATCTTTATTTGACCTATTAATCAGCACAATATATTATAAATTATGCTCTGTGTAATTCTTAAATCGATAGAAAAAAAAAAATGCAATACCTTTAAAAAAAATATGCAAAATAAATGCATTTCTCATTGTTTTTGTTGTTCACCTTGATGGAACTAATTAATGATTCAGATTTAAAAACTACTTATAGATTTCCTTATTTGATTTAAAATCAATCAATAACTTTTCTATACAACTACGAGCATATGCAATTAAAATATGCATTCGCATTCGATACAGTTTTAGTCCAAAGATGCACATTTTACAAACATGTTGCAATAGATATTTTTTAAAGATTTGGTGTTTTTTTTTTTAAATTAAAAATTGTACGCTTCTTGAATTATTGCAATGATTTATCAATACTCGTATATCGGATGTCTGAAATAATTATTATTTATCTTAAAGTGAGTCTGAATCTTATACGAGTTGTACGAGTACATGTTTTTATTTCTGCAACTAATGTTACCCTCTCTTGGTAATTCTGTTAACATGATTATTTGATCGTAACCTTAAATTTTTTGATGATGATTCTAATATCTGTTGCAACTTCATTAGGTGCTGTTAATCAAAATTTTGTTTGTTAGTTACTGTTGTCGCGAATTCTTGTACTGATTGATTTGCATGTATTTCGACGTATGATTTGCAAATCTATATAAGTTGACCCCTATATTTATGAATGCATCAGAAGAGATATATTATGCAATGGTTTTATAAAAATACATTGACATGACTTATTGATGATAATTTTTCATTTTATTAAAGAAATAAAACAAAATTACTGTTTTGCATAGACAATTTAGAAGTAAAAGTTAACACGTTTTCTTTCATGGACATAATATCCTTGATTTATTAGCATTTATGTCACATGAATATTACATTTAGAGTAAACATTTTAAATTGATAATATTTTGGAAAAAAATGTATATTTAATTAGTTAAATAATTAAACAACAATAAATTACATAACATTAATAAAAAATTAACATTGAGATCACTGAGATGTATAGTGTACATTGTGGATTTGCACGTACATTGGAGTAATGTACCACTACTGACCATTTATTGTTTTTATTATGTTCTACAATGTATATGTTTGTGTATGTTTGATCGGTTCTTATCATATTCATGAAATGCATCTAAAAGTACTCTTGTCCGCGCAAAGGTGATCAATTCCATTTTTTAGGCTATTCAATACAAATACATTACATATTCCGTTATTATCATTTCCTGTCCCGAGCTATACCTATAAAACACCAAATTCCCATGGTATGTATACTTCGAATATAAGCAGCATCTCCACCACATCCTCATTTATGTTTCCATATTTGATATGTTACATATGCTGATGCACAATGGCATAATATAATTATATTTTATATGAGCCATTTAGTTATGTTGATTTTAATATGAAAGAAAGTCGAAAGTATAATAAATATGTGGTTAATGTGATCATATTTTCTTTAAATTACCAAAACTTGAATATATGAACGCAAATGTGAAAAAAAAAAAACAGAATGTGTATGAAATGTTAATCCCTCGGAAATATGGATAAGTTTTGCGAAATCTTGTGCAAGGTTGACGAAGCAGATACTGATGAATTTTGGGTATATTCATGTGCAGGTGCTTTCTATTTCTGAGAAAGTTTCAAATTTTCTTTTGTCCACCAAATTTTCGCTTCTTCTGCAAACCATAGTTTGTGTTTTACATGGATATTAACTTGCGATCGTTTAACCACTTCATATTGTTATTTTTTTTAAATAACTTGCTTTATGCCACTTCGATTTTAAGTTGTTCTCATATAGCTTAGCTGCCTTGAGCTTGGATCCAATGTTCTGTTCAAATCAATGATACAACAGAAAGCCAACACCCAAATGAACCTGTTGATCCTTATCTTTATTACTATATATGAGACCATAGTCATTTGTGAAAGCAAAATTCATTCTCGTTTCAAACATAGCACAAGGACCATTTTTATGGTGTTTCATTTCCATTAACACATATTTTACATATATGGAGACCGTTCCACTATTGGCAACCTGTGAACGCGTCCACTTGCAATCAATTTTGCAAATGGCATGTTGTCAGTGTATACCATCTTCTGAAATGGAATAATTTGTATGCAATAATTAATTACTCACCAATTTTTAAAATCAAATGCATTGCAACGATCGAATATATAACGGAGTAAAATAAGATGAAGAGAAATGATACTCGAACTGTAAATGATTTATGTTTTTTAAACTTATGAAATGATTATGAGATGTCTCTAATATCTAAATAATTCATCAGAGTACATGTCAATCTACAGGAACTCAAACTCTTGACATGATTATACCAGAAATTGATACTTACAAAGTATTGTTAAATAACCTAGAAGTAAGTCTGTCAATGCAGTCCTCATTCCATCAAGTATAATATACATAAATATATATATTCAAAAGTAAATTTTATTACATATTTAATTGAGACTGTTGAAACTCATTTAATTTACATTTGTCACATAATTAGCCACGTTACATAAAATTGTATTTGAGTAATTAATTAGAATGGTTATCGGGTAATTTATTTATTAATAAAATGTTCAATCGTCATATCATAAAATATTATTGTGGTTAATACATGAGATATATTCATTCTCATCTCTAACTTTAATCAAATGAGCACATCTCAGCAGTACTTTCACTTCATCCGAGCCCATATATTGTTCCAAAATCAGTATTTAAATATAATCTAGTCCAAGTCGACTAGAAAAAATATTGGTGATAAAATACATCACTGTTTTAAGTTTAAATGCACGTAAATAAGGGTTGCAAAACATAAGAATGTAATAAATGTACCAACTCGAATCTCATTTAACTATTTTTTATCTTTTCAATTCTTGAATTATCTACACCAATTTTTTAATAGCAGTTACACATCAAGGTTAACATGCATGTATGATTTTTTTTTAATATGTGCACATACACCCTGAGTTCAAGTGTCCAAATGTGGATCTAAGCGCCTAAGTCGTTTGTACTAATTTTCACTTGACGCATTATACAATTCATGTAAGTATTTAATTTCAATATTATAGTATATATTTTCTTTGAATTTTCTGAACATATAATTTCCAAAATTTCACATAAGTTACATTTAAATTGAAAATTACAATCAATCTCTATTTTTTCTGTGATTTTATTTGTTTTTACTTTAAAATATTTCTTTGAATTACAAATTTTTAATGTAAATAAATAATTCAATAAATTTAATTGCGGTCAGTTCAATTAATTCCATGAATAGACTAAAATAAAATATTATTTAAAATGAGACTAAAATTACGAAATCATTTACATTCCCATAAACAACAATTATGTGTGTATTCAATTGGTAATAAATTAAAATTGAAAAAAAAAAAAATTAAATGGTACATCATCGATGATGCACCATCATCAACATCATCACCTTCATAATCATCATCATTATTACAACCCAACCCATAATATATATTTACAAAATTATGTATTATTAAATAATAGTTAATGGTTTGAAAATTATGACAATAATCAGTGTCGAGAAGAAGAGGTAAAATATTGAAAACGAAGCACCCAACAACAAACAAAGTAAATTAATTTTTCTCATATATAAAAGTGCTTCTTCTTCATCATTTTCTTCTTCCTATTATGCCATGCTTTTAACAATATTGAATTAAATAAGAAAAAGTTATTCGTATCATAGGTGTGAAGAGCAGACATTATTAACACCATAAGAGAAGATTCACCGACATTGACGTATGGTTAATAAAAAAAACTCATATAAATAAAATCGTATAGATACAGATATTAAAAGTGCCAATAACAAGTTCTTCATTTTACTTTTAGAGTTAGTTAATCAGTAAAATAAAGACTAAGTTACGGATCGAAGACTGTGTATATACTCAATATTACACCAATTATGCTGAATCTCAATTTTTTTGAAATGGATGCAGTATCTCGGAAATTTTATATTATAAGATCAAATACCAAGTCAACCGATCGCTAGTATGACCATTGATCACACTTCCATTTGAGAAATAATGTTAATATTTTTCGAACCGAAATATAGTTCTGTTCTTCTGTATTTGGCATGAAATAATTTTCCATAGAGCAAACATGAATTCCATTTTTTGCCGTATTGACATAATCATTTAAATTCAAACATTTTCATTTTCAACTAGTTGAAACGATGCTCATAATATCTAGTTATATATAAGCTAATTTAAATCTAATATTAAATTACGAAATTATTATATACCATCGAGAATTCAATGTGATCATTGGGTTACAGACGCGCCTTTTACTCTTCAGTTATTTTTTTTTTTTTTCGTTTTTAACTTCTTATAAGAAAAACTATTTGAAATAAATCACGGCACATAAGCATGGTATATTTTATAAGAAATATTTCTGTGCTAGAATGGATGGCCTTTGCACGACAAAATAAAATGAAAAAAAAACTGTTAATCCAATCGCATATCGAGATGTACATATTTGAAAAATATGTTTTCACTTAAGTACTGGTAAATGTACTTCAATCCGGGTACCATACAATGTAATTGTCATTTGAAATAATTTTCTTAAAAAAATATACCATAGCTGAATATTGGCATTCATCAAAGGTATTGGGATTTATAAAATATTCACTAATATGTCTTTCATTGACGATATCACATAACAAAACTATTCCAATTTATTTAAAAAAAGTGTAGTTAAGTACTGTGTAGTGGTAAACTTCTTCATTTATGTGATGTAAAAAGTTAAATTCGAATATGTTTTCCATGGTTTAAAAATGTGGTTGCTGACAATGATGGAAATTATTTAGTGGCATCTGTATAATAATAGGTAATTTGTTAGTAAAGTATTGTTAAGATGTTGTTATAATGTTCAAGAAAAAAAAATTTAGATATCTTTAAACATATGCATATGAAAATGAATAATTTGTTAATAAAATTTTAGGCTTAAACTATGGAATATGTACTTCTAGAGTGATGACTCTAATGAGTTAAGAGAATCGTATTTTTAAAAAAATTGCAAATATAAGAATTATATCTCATTATTCGCTAATACTTATCCTAGTTAATATATAAGCATAAGGAACAGGCGTTGGTGAGTTGATAAATGTAACTCACATTCTTAACCGTGAATAACGTTTCTGATGGCGTCTATGGTATATTTGGTTATTGTCACAGCTAGAAATGTATTTTTTCTTAACTGTAATAATTTCAAATAATTTTCTATATTTAAAAATAAAGTTATTTTTATTAGTTTTCAGCATATACATTCAGAATTGATTGAAGAAGTGACTGTAATTGAGATGTTAACTATGAATATACATCCAAAATATAATAAAACAAAGTTTCTACGTAAGATGACGATTAGAAACTTTGCTAATTGCTTCTAATTTGAATTAGAAAATCCAAATAAATAATTTGAATTTTACTAAAGCAATGTGCCGTTGAAAGTTGTAAGTAATTCAGTAAATATAATGATAAAAACTTCTATTGTAGTAACTGAAGGAATTAACACCTTGATATCATACAAAATATGAAGAATATTTTGGCAAATTAAAATTTGCATTCTTTTCTAATATTGTTTTAAAATATTTCAGTATACGGACATCAATGATATTCATACATGAAGTGGTAATTATGATATCCACATTTTTTCTTAACTTAAACTACATTTTTACAGTAGATAAGGACTACAGTTTCGTTATCCTGATATCAGTTGGTTACGGGTGGAAATACAATGAGGATAAGACTACGATGAAAGAAAATAATGCAGTACAATATTTGAATTAGTTTAAAATCCGAAGCATATATTATAGAATTAATTAAAACCATATTAAAATCAGTTTGAAAACAATTATATATTTAACATATGAGTATATCTTACAAAAACTAAACATAATTTAAAAAACTAAATATGGCGAGAACATAATAAAATTAATTAAAAAAAATATTGCAAATTTTCTGAAAACTTAAACATAAATTATTGCGAATTTATGTGTTTTTACGAATGTATGTGTAACAAACACTACACTTGATGGCTAACTCCAAAATTATCTTCGTCAACTTTATTTCCATCATCTTCAATAATAACCGTTTTAACTTCTGAATTATTATCGAATAATGTATTCGGTGCCTCTCTTGTTAATGTCGGTTTTACCTCAGAATCTAATACTATAGCTGTTAAATTTGAAATTGATTGATAATCAGTAATTTTTGCAACTGGTGCACTTACAAATACTGTATCAATATCATCGGCTGCTGCTATTCTATATGGAGTGGCATGCCCAACTTTAAAATTTTTCAAAATGAAAAATAAAATAAGAAAAAAAAAAACGAAATAAAATTAAAATAAATTGATTGTAATAGGCAATAAAATTGTGTTATTTAGCTATATTAAAATAGCTAAAATAGATGTATAAGCTGAAAAGTAGCTCCAGAAAGTGTAGATTTTAGTATCGTAGAAATTATTTTAATTTTATTTAGAAGCATCAAAAATTATAAGCTTTTAAAAAGACTGAAATTTCAAAAAAGTTATTAATTATTTAATCATCTTATAAAAATCAAACTAATAAAATCGCAATTTCAATTACTATTTCTATAAAATTATGTTCGTTTTTAAAGTTCAATAGCCACCAAAGAAAACCATCCAAAATGAATCAATTAAAGTTATATGTTTGGCATAATAAGGTTAAGTGTATTGATAAAAAAAAATAAAATTAAAAATTAACTTGAAAATTATATTAAATAATTAAGTAAGTAAATTTGAAAATATTATTTTTTATCCAAATTGTTGATTAAAAGCTGATGGAAATTGTTGATTTTGATTAGAAGCTGTATTTTGTGAAGAAAAACCACCTTGTCCAGCATTTTGGAATGTTCCACCGTTTTGTCCTTGAGCCTCATTCGATTGTTGTTTCAATGAATTCAAAATTTGATCTGGAATTGCCGGTGGTGTTGGTATATGATCGCCAATCGGTTGGAATCCATTTTCATCGGCAACATATTTCAATGAAATAACTTGTCCATCTGGTGCCGTATATGTATATGATCCAATTTGTACATAAACATCTTGTTCTTCTTGTTCACCAGTTTCGGTACCATCGGCACGTAATTTTGGTACAAGTGCTTTTTTAAGAAAACCTGAACTTTGTGATTTTATGCCATTGCCGGCTTCAAAACTTTAAATGAAAATTATTAATAAATATTTGTTAAATTTATGTATAAATTTATTGAAATATATGTAAAATAATCTAATCTCTCTTTACCTTGAATTAAAACTGCCATCGGCTCCATTTGTAAAATCTTGACTAACAATTGGTACAACATCTAATGAACCAGAAATTTGTTGTATTGGTTGTTGTTGAGGTGCAGCTATTACAATTGTTAATGTAATTGCAACAATTGATGTGATTAAAAGATTTCTTTGTGACATTTTCACTTTCTAGAATAATAGTGTATAAATTGGCAATTCAATGTTATTAAATTAGTCTAATAAATTCTGATTTTTAGAGTTAAAATTAACTACATATTTAAAGTTTAGTAAAAAAAAAATTAAATGAAAAAAAAAAAAATTAAAAAGAATTATATTTAACTACTCATACAAGATTGTAAAAAAAAAATTAGTCTAAATTAAATAGTTGAAGAGTTCTGTAGTACCACTCAATTTAAATATTCGAAGAATAGTGGACAGTGCGGCTATTTACTTCATTCAACTCACATTTACTTCACATTTACAGTTGAAGTATACATCGATATCAACATTTTGATGATGTTAAATAAGTCGATATGAATTCTATTACTATTCTATGTCATTTTTTCATTATCAAAATGTATGTTCAGATATATTTTGCTTTGACAACAAAAACCATCGATCACCTCATATTTCTGTGGCCTCGATCACACATCATTACTGATATATATCGATAGATCGTTATCGAGTTACATAAACATGATCTTCACTATATGTGATAAAAATAGCGATAGTTAAATAATTGATTAAATTAAATTTTTTGTTTATCAAACAAATGGGCTAATATGATTTTTGCATATTGAATCAGTGGATTAATATTTAAATTTACTTCTATATCGTGTGCTTAAGAAATTATTTATTTAAAGTACCTTTTATTTGAAAGCCTAAATTTCACTTAATTGTATCTTCGAATTTAATTTTTTCATTTGATATTTCTTTATTTTATTTTTAATAAATATAAAATTTCAGTAATCAATTATTTATATTAAATAAAAATAGTTAATATATATAAAAAAAAATCTGATTGTATGCATATTAATTATTGCTAAAATTTTTTGTAAGTTATTTTACGAATTAATAGCTAATTTAATTCGTAAAAAAACAAAAGACTTTAAACGACAAACCTTAAAAATAAGTTTTTCTTTTCTTACAACTTCTTTTATGTGTGCTTTATTTTTTAAAGAACATTAAACCAAATTGTTCATATATAATTTATTTAAAAATAATGTTAATAATTACCAATAAAATTAATAGTTTAAAAAAAAAAATGTATAAA
>JANSTX010054741.1:0-10760 GCA_027564355.1 Penthetria funebris | reverse complement strand
TGTGGAGAAATAGATTGAGAAGTAGGAGGGCCGACCCTGAATAAGGAAAAAGGCAAGGAAGAAGAAGGAGAAGAAGAGAAGAAGCAGTAATCATCGCAGATATATACAATATAACATATACAATATACAATATTTACTACTAATATAAATGATACGACTGATCTTAAATGAGATTCCACATGGAAAGATGGACTGAGTGCACAGACCATATCAATACATTACGGATTATTGTTGAGCATTTGATTGAATGGCAAACACCATTGTACATGTTATTTGTCGACTTCTCACTTTAAACAGGCATTCTAGAAAGTTATGGAATACCGTCTAAAGGATGGATATGATCCGCAGTCTTTATCGTGAGTCGTGATGTAGTGTTTTGTATCTAGGAAGGATATTCTTGATGTCGATTCCGGTGTAAATCTGTAATGTATGCTATCACCACTAGTGTTCCTACATGAGTAATCAAATCGGTCGACTTGAAGATTTACTGACCAAATATTATATCAAACGAGAATTTGTGGATACTGGCAAATCTGGACTGTCAATCGAAGAAAGTGAAATTGGATCAGCCATTCACTGAGGCGACCTGTCGATGATATTAGAAAATACGCATATAACTGGAATACACGTGGTATTAGAAGACCCGGTTTACCAAAAATAATATGGAGGAGACTAGTACCAGAGAACGATCTATTCTCCCGTGTGATTTTCTGTAAAAACACATTAGTGTAGAATACTAAGTTAAATTTATAATATTTAGAATATATATGTACATGTGATATTGATGTAGTACTTAGTTTGATTCGCACTTAGTATGTGACGAAAGAAGTGGCCGAATTTCATCGATATAGTCATGACTCTCAAGAATTGCTACAGATTTAGCAGAAAATGTAGAAGAACAGAAATCATAGCATACTATACTATAATATAGATTTTGAGGAGAAGAAGCAGAAAATCAAGAGAATATTCTTGTTAAATGTCCTCTTTCTTTTTTCATTTTCTTATAGCGTCTTCCTGGCTCAATTTATTTATTCAGGGTCGTTCCCATTGCTTCCTTGTTAAATACCTTGTACAACATAAGAAAAGAAAGACATAATGTGTAAGAGGAACCACAGGATTTTACTAACACCGAGTTGATTTATCACACAATAGACATATATTATAAATAAGCTTAATACGTGATAATTGTTCAATGAAGCACATTAATTACCAAGTGTTTTTTATCGCATTTATTCAAATACGAGTATAACAATGAAATCGCATATATGCATATACAAATTCGCAATATTCTCATATAATCACAATTTCGCATGCAATTTTCTACTAAACGGTAGCAGTTTACTTGTTTCCATAAACTTGCAGGATATTATTCCATATGTGGTGTATGTATAAATAAAGCTCTAAAATATAGCTATCCTTGATATATATTTGCTATTTATTATGTATGTAAAATATTGTTCATTATACAATCGTATGGTATATCATATAACATTATAACGTTCTCGTTTATACCAGTACGATATCCTTTAAATTTAAACTCATAATGAAGATTATAATAAGACTATATTCAAAAATGTTTAACTTAAATATTTGTTAGAATGTTTACATATTTCACAAGCAGAAATGAAAATCAAAATCAAGTAGAAATAATGTAAGATTGAAAAGGATTGATAAATTAATTATATTCGTAGTACTCGTATATTGAAATTTTGATCAATCAAAATTGTGTGTGCAATATCGGTATAGATGCTATATCATAAAACAATTGTACTAGCTTGGTAAAATAGAGTGGAATGATGCTTGGTAATCTATGTTATGACTGCTTGTAACAAACATCGATCGGAGAGCTTCACCCATTGTTTTGATGTAATCCACTTGCTCTTCTCGATTTCATATATGATAAAGATGCATATATATTTCATTTCGAGTTATATCTGGAATTTTCTCCGATCACACATTAGGACATATAGAATAATATTGATATGAAGACGAATTTAAATTGTGAGCCCTTAATAAATTACTATAAAAGCCTTAGGTCTCTGACTATTTAGTTTCATGAATGAGCAGATTTGGTTAATAATGAGATCTAATAATTAAGATAACACATCATTTGATGTGATTTACCACCACATTTCCCCTCCTCCTAATTTTTAAAATTTTGCCAAATTTGTAATGGTTTTATCTTCTTTCAAAGTTGGTGTCTAAAAGTACTTATAACCGAACAAAGCTATGATCTGTTTAACATGGACATATTACAGATTATGTTATTATATAATCTATTTCGTTCGTGTTCTTCCATCTGAATTCAACTACGTCCACTTTCTGTTTTTTGCCTTTTTGAAAAATATGTTCATAGCAAATAAATTTTGCTGGAGAAAAAAAAATTAAAGAAACATCTCCTCTATCGTTTATATTTCATTCGTCAGTGCCAAAATCTAGAGGTTAGAGACAAGCGGTCAATTATAAAATATTAAAAAGAGATTAGCGGATAGAACGGATCACATGTAGAAACACTGCATAAGTTTTGAAAGTATCAGAAGTGATGGCATCCCAACTCCGTTAAGAACGTTATGACTACAACTATGCCCGAAATACCATCAGAATCAGGTACTTTGTTTATGCGACGATTCTTGACAATACCATATATTACTGAATAGAAATGAGATTCATGTTGGAGACACTAAGTAGTGATGGCAATGTTTAGAATTATTTACGAAAAATTGTAGCCAATATATTAAACTTTTTTGAATATAACCCATAATATGATAGTAATTGGAATCAACCAGCATTAGAGGGCTGCTCAGGGTTTTTCGAACAGCTAACATTTCTCGTTCCAATTGATGATCGAGCATGAGCAAAAATGTAGTTTGTTGGCATACTATAAAAGTTATGCCGTGATCGAATCGTATACACAATGTATGAAAGCATAGAAAAGGACGAAAGAAAACAGTAAAAATGAACTACTAAATAGTAATTTTAAAGTAATTTAAAACTATGTACAACACAAATTCACACCAGATTAATCTTAAGAAATACATATGAGGATTTGTATAGCATTTAATATATTTAAACAATCTATTCTGCTGTTTCGTAGATGCATAGTTTATGATTAATATATGGATGTTATGTCGGACAAAAAACTTATTCATTCAAATATTTACTTTATAAAAATGTAAATTCATACAAAATAAAATGAAAAAGAATGTAAAAATAGCTATAGCTTAAACTTAACCATCATAAAATGTACAATATATTACCTATGCAATGCATTTTACTGCAAAACTAAAAATGAATTATTCCTAAAATAGAGATGAATGGCCCACAATGGTGCACACCTATAAATTGTTTTGGGTGTAAAATACTATAACTGCTATATTACCAACAATAATATAAATATTGCAATAAAGTTGGAGTTGAAATATTTATTTTCCTATATACAACTTACAACCCACACCCGCCAACCATCACCCACCCATTCGCCTGGAAAATTTAAAGAAAATGTATTTTTATTTAATTTAAAAAACACATAATTATCTCACATTAGATTTCTGTACATTCATGTGGTTGCTTTGGGCCATAGTTACCATAAATTGAAATAAAGAATATATACGAGTATATATATAATATAAAGGATAATTAAATTTTATGGCAAATGCTAAGGATAAAAGAATTACATATTTAATTCAGCACACTGCAACATCTAATGTTTTCAACTAAATTAAAAATCTGTTATTCGTCTTGATATAAAACATTAAAAATTAAATAGAAATTGAAACAGTAAGATGAGAAATTGTTAAGGTGTAAACATGATTTTCAGCCATAAATCGTAAAACTTGAAATGTTACCCAAGTACGACGTTAGACCAAATGCAGGACAATGGAATTTTAAATTTTATTTTATTTTTTTGAAGTACATATCAACCTATTCTGAATTCTTACTTGGAATTAACTTAAGGTTCTGTTTTAAATCAAATGCATATTTGTGATGTCATCGATTAACATTCAATGCAAGAAATCCTTTAGTGTGCATCAAATTCTAAAAACACAAAAATGACTATTTGCGATCATATATGGATTCGAATAATTATTTGCAACATTCCCATAATTATATAGACAGCGTTTGTTGAAAATATAAGGACTAAAAGTGTTGTATGATGATTAGAAAATATACAATCTAAATAATTAATTCGTGAAACCTTCAAACATAACAGTATGATTCGAACTCGCCGCAGACCACTAACAGATTTTATAAACAATACAAAATCAACCCATCATACTATATACTATACTATAAATTTAGTAATGAGGACAAGATAAAATAATCACAGTGTTGCCTAAACTCATGTAATGACGGTTCCAAAACGAAAGATGGGACTAGTACACAGCTACTTCTATTTTATCTAAGGTCAGTGAAAAAATCAATAACTACAACATCATATCATATTTGGAATCCAACAATATTATTCATGATCGTCAATACGGTTTTCGTTCTAGGAGATCAATTGGAGATATTATGATCTATTATACTGATAATTGGCATGTTTGGTGAGACGAAGGTGCTTGTACGGTTTTAGCATGAGGCAATATTGTCTAAACTAGTATCGTCTTTTGTGTTATGAGAATCTGAATCTAAGAATTTCTGAATGGGCAGGTTGTTTTAGATGGCGTCACGTCTGCCACTTTTAAACTTGATGCTAGGGTCCGACAGGGTTCGGTTCTATTTCTTACGCTCTTCTTAATTTTTATTAATAAACTTTTGTCAATAACCACAAATCCAATTCACGATTATGTTAATGCATCATTCTTATTATGGTCAATTTTTTTAGTGAAAATATGTACAATTCTCTTAACAATAATTTGAGGTTAATCTCTGATTGTGGGCGAGCAAATCATGTAAAATTCAATGCAAGTAAGACATAACAATGTTTGTCATCACATAGATAAGCTGCTCCTAATTCCTTTATAAATTTTGATGGAAATTTGCTGCCTGACTCGTCGGATTTCAATTCTCTTCGAACGCACATCAATACTAAACTGTCTTAGTATGATCACATCTTGAGCGTAGCTAGAACAAGATTTGCTTTCTTGCGTCATTACAACAAATATTTCAGTTCAGATCATAATATAAAACATATATAAGGTATTTCATGCAGCACTATTCATATGTTTGGGCCGGTGCCTGCGATCACCCTTAGTTCATTCGACAGAATTTAAGAGCGAACTTTTCGGTCAAATGGATTCACAGATATTATAATGGTGATTTACTTGGATCGCTGGTATTATGCCCAATATTCGGGTTTTTCCTCTAAGTACTCGACTCACACGACTTGGTCGCACAATTAATTTTCAAGGCACTTTCATAGTGCCAAAGATACGTTTCGTGAACTTCAAAAATTCAAATCAAACTTTGACTTTCTGCGTTCTAATCTCCCCTCTCTTTCCATATGAAAAATAACTTTAATCCGAGCAAGACGAGTATGTAGAGGAAACACTTGAATATTGGGCATAATACTGGCGATCTCATCAGAATAATAAACACGAAAATATCTATACAAAAGTGTAAGCGCACCACCCACATTACTGACTTTAAATTTAAATGAAGGGCGTTCACTGGAGTCCTAGCCCATATATGTGACTCATTAGAGGCATTTTGTATGCTTTAATGGCAATATGTTCCGGATTAAAATGTTTCTTATAACGACATAGCAATCCAACTCTTTTAGCCGAATTTTTCGTCACAGACAAGTGTGATCATTCCATAAAAGTTAAGAATTGATGTGCCTTCCGAGAAAAAAATCTAGATGTGTTGTAAAGTAAGTTATCATTAAATAAAATTTGGTACTGATTCAATATGTAGGAAATGTGAAAAAGAGGAAGAGATTGCGTGTGCGAATGCATATGAATATTTTCACATCTAGTACTCATTTGAAACAAAATAGGAATACAAGAGTTTTTCTAATTAATTTACTCCCACATACATATGTCATTACAGGATTTAAACGAAATATAGGAATCCACTAAAAATCTCTGGAAAGGGTACAATATATATAATATTATATGTTTACCTATCCCAGGCTCAAAAAATATACGAGTATTATAATTTTTGCTTCAGTAAGAAACACTGAAATGAGTAATTTTTCTTTTCTAAAATATTATACGGGGGAACAAATGAAAAACCCTTTTCCTTTGAATTTTCATTCAAAAGGATTGAATTGCATGCTACCTAGAACATACCTCAAAATACTGTTGAATATTGTGTTGTTATTATAGTATCTATACAAAGCGTATGTAATATGAGGCACAAAGAGTTAAACAGAACCATAAAATGGAAAGTTTTTTCCTTTTCAAAAAAAAAAAACAAGAAAAGAAAAATGCACACTTTTTTATGTATGCTTGACAAAATATGTAACAAAATAATCCTTTATAGATATGTGAAACAATGGAATATTATGTTCCAAATAAGGAAAAATTTAGGCAAGGAATTCAAACACACATAAAATATAAGAATAAGACAAAAAATAAACGAGAAAAAATATATAAAAAAAAAGAAAACTACGGATAAAATCCTAGACTTAAAATTTCTGGAATAAAAAAGGCTTATTTTGTTCAAAATAAGGATATTTTGTATTCTACTATGATTTTTTATTTTTTCTTATACATTTTTCCAAACACATGTGATTGAGTATGGAAATGTTTTGCAATAGCCGTTACAAATGGCGAGTCTATACAACCCTTACATTAGCTATATACATTATTCCTTTACATATGTTTTTTTTTATTATTTTATTTATTTATTTATTTTATCCCATCATTATTTCTTTTTTTTTTACAAAATTCATATACATATCGCATCGTCAAATATCCCCAAATACATTTGTTTGATCCTTGTCTCTAGGATGTATAGAGGAAACAAATAAATCAAAAATTTCTACTTGACATACTTTTATCGAAAATCGATTGATTTGCATGAATTGTTCCCACAAAGATTTCATTTTATTAGACTAAAAAATAAAGAATATTCCCTATTCTGCTCCTTTCCTTTGAGACTTTTCTCATTCTGTTCAGCATTATGTGCTCGTACTCCTGTATTATATAGTAGGTATACATATACTCATATATTATATAATATAAATGGTTGGTTTTCTTTCTTCTTTCTTAAAATTTTCTTTTTTAACATCAAGAAAGATAATTTCAATTTAATTTTATTTTATATACTTAAATATCTCGAAAGCAAGAAGGATTTTCATACAACCATCTTAAACTTCATGTAAATTTTCGCTAAAATGAATTTGAACCAATATTGCGAATACATTTCATTTTCTTGGGGGATGGAAACATTTTTAAAAATGCATGTTTTCCACCTGAATTATTTTCACTGAATTATTCATGATTTTTTTTTTCTTCCTTATTTTATGAATATTCGAGAATATTTATCAATATTTAATTTCCATAAATTACAATTCTAACATTTACATCAATACAAGTATATTGTTATGTTTAATATGAAAACAATTTTCTTGAAATCATAACATTTTGTAGATATAGAAATCAGAACGATGTAAATATTACACACAAAACCCTTTAAATGAATGCACATATAGGTTAAAAAAGTGAGAGGTAGTATAATCTTTACACTGAGGACTAGAACCTTTATCTTGAAAACAGTAGTTAACAGCACCTGAAAATAAGAATATAGAGGACACTAACAATTCCAAATAATAGTAGTTCAGTTGGAGTAGCCAATTGTTTGGAAATAAACCGATGTAATTTAAAGGTAAATGTGTTCTCTAAGTTATTGATTTCTAAACTTAAACTAAAGACAAAAAAAGTATGGATGTGAAAAATATTTATTGGAAAATATTCGATACATCAACGTGTTTTTTAATCATATAAACATTTTATCAAAATAAATAATTAACTATTGTGAGGACTACAAAAACTACGGAAAATTTTGTGATCAAAACCATCGTTTACTGCATTATTCATCATTATTCATTATGACAGAGATTCTGTAGTAGCTAAGCACAAGTTTGTTCAAAACAATACATTAACTGAATTTGACATGGTCAAGATATTGTAATAATAAAACAACAAGTTTTTAGGTAGATGATGCAAATTATTTTTCTGGTCTTGGCAACACTGAGAGTTGTTAGCATGGCAATCTTACATTTTTATTGGAAAGTCTCATATTTTTTAGCATAAAAGTACTCAGAACGTTTTAAGTTACCATCACAATTTCTTTTATTTTCAAGATCTTTAAAAATTCATCTCGACCAATAAATGGAATTAAATCGTGAACATTTTTGTGCCATTATTTATCACAACGTTCGATGTGGCTTATCAAGACAATAACGTATTGATGAACTAAATTTTTTATTTGGCGATGAAGCACCATCATACAACACAGTGAAAAACTGGTATAACGAATTTAATCATGGCCGACGTTCATTCCAGGACGAAAGTTTAAATAGTACCCTTCGTATAAGGATGTGTATTTGTACCCAATTCAAATGTAGCCCATTTCTATTTAAATGGATAAATTAAATACTCAGTTCTGTTCAAATCTCAATTTAAATGGATATGTTAATAAACGCTTTCATGGCAGGTTAGATAGAGGCAGATAAAAGTTGAGATAAAACAAAAGTGGTGAATAAGGCTCACGTGGGCCATAATATAATGAATTTGGTTTTACGTACCGATTTATAGCGGTGATCTGAACTAACGTGGACCCAAAAAAAAAGACGATATTTATTAATAAAGTGATGCAATGAAAATCAATTAGTTATAATTCTTCAAAAATACAGTCAAGATTTTGTTCGATGTTGTAAGCTAAACTTGTATTAGCATCAGAACGCTAGTGGAATATAGTCAAAAGGTCAGAGTTATTATATTGGTATATCTAAAAAACTTTAATCTTACTTAAGATCAACGTAGTCATTCTTATAGAATTTTGTGCGCCACATATGGTAATTGTCCAAAATCATGGTAATTCCCATAATTGGGCAATATATATTTTCTTTTATGGAACTTATGTATTTTATTAATTAATAGTTACGCAATCATTCAATCATATTGATTAATTAAAATAAATACGTTATTACCAATATCGCTAATAGTTTGATATAATTAATTTTAAAATTATTGTTGTTCTTCTATAAATAGTGCATAATTTATAGTTTAATATTAATACCCATTTATCTAGACGTTGATACATAGTAACTATAATAAATTGCATACAACAAAATGCCATTCGATGCATTATATCCATATTGATTTTGAAATGCACGTAAATCATGATTTTTTTTTTTAATTTTTTTATTTTCGAAAATATCATGAAATATTTTAAACACATACTGTGGAAACTCATTTTGCATAATATTACAAATGTTGTTAGACTCTAGCAGTACGTGTCTAATTATGTTATACCATCTAATTGTGGAGACTCCAATTTGAATTGACATTTGCTTTGTATATACGAGTATATAATTAGCATATTATTTATTCTGCATTGGTAATAAATGTGTAATTGCATTATATAATTTGTAACTAAAATTTATTAAATTAACTAAAATTATTGGGTTTAACATAAACGTTCATCCATATTCGTCAGAACAATCGATAGATCAGAATTGAGACAAGTCACAAATTTGTACATAGAATCCTTTCTATATTATAGTTCGATCTATAGTTTATCATAATATTTCAGATAATTTTTATGGTTTTGTTATACAATAGATAAAAGCAGGAACATCAATCTCTATTCAATTGATTCATTCACAATTTACTTAAGCAACTATAATTATTGTCGTTCCTGCAGGGTTACATATATCCAAAGAAAGATCAATTAAATTTATTACCATAAGATTAGTATCATTTTGAACAATGAAAAACGAAACCGTTTATTCTTTTTTCAGTATAATAATCACAGCAATATTTAGGGTTAGTGTAAAATAAGTAACAGTAGGCATCTGTTACAGGTACACACAGAGTGGGTGATGTGAAAAGTTATAGAGAACAAGCAACTGAATAGACCCGAAGTTCAAATTGCATTAACTCAGACTCAAATTAACCGAAGATCGACTAAAAGACAATTCGGGGATTCTGCTCTACATCGTGGTGAAATTAAATATTACAACAAGGGTGATAAATAAGCTGTTGACAATGATATATAGTTCTCGAAATATTAAATGTAGACTCGGATGGCGTTACATCAGAATTGGATCCCATTATTAGTAAAGTATGGTTATATCTGATGACATGATTTGCAAGATCAGGAGTGTTGAACTGTTGATTGAATGACAATTACCATTGTATAAATGATTTGTCGTTAGTATTTATCTTGATATGATGAAGAAATTACTGACAAATTATGGAATAAAAATCTTCTTCTTTCTTCTTCTTCTTTCGTTAGGTCATGGACCTGTGTTTTCTATGACTTTTTATTTTCTGTTAATTTTGAGATGCGGATGTCCAACTTTATCGCCATCTCTTCGGAGGCCTACCTATTGGCCATGTGCCACCTGGGTGTTTTTTTCTTGCAATATTTGCGATTCTGTTATCTGGCATTCTGTCAACGTGGTCTCTCCAGTATCGTCTTCTGGACCTAGTCCATTTCACTATGTCTTGAATTTTACATTCCTCTCTGTTATCATCACTTATTTTCTGTTAATAATATGTTAAAATCGGTCTTACGCATGTTTTATAGATTTGTATTTTGCTGTCTAGTGACATGAACCTGTTTCTCCAAATGACGTCACGAAG
>JANSTX010054739.1:0-10762 GCA_027564355.1 Penthetria funebris | reverse complement strand
ATAGATAGATGAAAACCTTACACTACACTTATCTCGTCGTGTATATATACACGAGTCTGATAGTCATCAATTTAAGATAGATACAGCCCGATTATCTGCAATTAACAATTCATTAATGTAAATATCATTTTCAGTTGTTGTATCAATTAATTCCAATTCTAAAATTGGTCGATCACCTGTTATTTCTTCATTATAAATAATATTTTTAACAATTGAAACAAAATTCTTATCAACAACTAATTTTATAAACTCTAAACAATCCACAAGACTCCATTTCTTATTTTTAGCTTTAATACCTGCAAATTAATGCATACAAATCAAATATAGAAAATATGAACTTTTTAATAAGATATAATTTATATATTAGGCTGATCCTCCAAAAAAATATATTGAATTTTCATCAACGGCAACCGTCCAATTATCTTTATTGTACCAAGATGCGTAGCAAATGCGGCCACCTCTTACGTTTTAATTTCAAAAAGAAAAACAATTGGACAGACTCTTTTTAAGGTACAATAAAAATAATTGGAGGATGCCATAAAGAATCGGAAACAATAAATTTTGCTTCATACAAATTGCGACCACCCTTATATATATATAAATTTAATCAAACATACCATAAAGTGTGGCTAAAATAGCTTGTGCTGATAAAACACGAAATTTTGTAGGTAATTCTCTCATATTTTCTTTAGTTATAATTGCATAATCACCATAATCAATGTAGCATACATGAACCATTGATTTAGCGTAAACATTTTGAACGATTACTCTTTTGGTTTTATGTAAAAAAAAAAAAAAAAAAACCAAAATTTTAACAGAAACCATTCTTCCAGATGTTACTAAAAAAAAGAAACATTTAAAAAAACTCACCTATACCAATGACCATCCGTATGAAAACCTGCATATGCTTCATTTAATTCAATTCTATATTCAATTGGCAATGCAATGCAATTTGTACAATATTTTTGTAATTCTTTCATCATATCATTTAATTGATTTAATAGTTTATGAGAACGAACCTTTAAAAAAAACCATAAATAAAATCTAATTCCTAAACTAATGTTCAAACAATATTCTTCTTCGAATGTACTTACCATAAAATATGTTGGATTTGAAGCTACCGTAATATTAATATTAAATAAAGAACCAATTTTTGGTAATTCAGCGAATTTTATCTCTTGCAATTTAGTTTTATCGATTATCTGACTGATTGTTAAATTATTAAATTTGGACATTAACGAACAATTTACATCAATACAAATATTTTTAATTATTGTTTTACTATTATTTGATGAATCAGCACTACAAAAAAAAAAAAAACAATAAGAAAACATTTAAAATAGAAGCAATTTTAAGGAAAAATTATATAATTCAAGATTTTGCCATACAGAAATGATGATAAATAAAAACCCCTCATCATCATCATCTGATTTTCTTCTATAAAACGACGTGAGCCGGTGATGTATGAACTGACCGACTATCATCGATGTTACTCAATAAATGTGTACGTCCACATGATGTCACCCGGTAACTTGATCATTCAGTAATGGCGTGTGATCGAGACAATAAAAATTAGTGTTAATGTCGTGTTTGTCATAATTATCCAGTTATACTCAACTAAAATAATCAAATGTATAACTGGATAATTATGATTGATTCTATATTTTCCAGTTTGCAATTTTGTTGCCTTGTAGATAAATTGTTTTGTAATTGAATAATTGTACCACCAATCACAAAATTGTGATTGTTGCACATATCCTCATTTTGTTGTTAAATTTCAGGTAACTAATCCCTGACCATTTACGTAAAAGTCAAAGGTTGTAATTGTTTTACCGAAAAATTCTACGTCATTTGTCATGTGTTAATTCTGTAGTGTTATTTACAACTCCACAGTCACATAAAATCAACTAAATATTTAATTTTAACTATAACAAATTAATCGTAGTCGCATTAATTAATTAAAGTTTAAAAATTCAATTACCTTTCCAATTCTTCTTTAATTTGAATTGTTTCATTAACACAAAGTGATATCTCACTATTTTCTAAACGTTTATAAATCTTAACATATGGAACATTACCCGATTGATTAATTACTTGTATCTAAAATCACAAAAACAAAAAAATTGAATTAAAATAAAAGAAATTTTTTAAAACAAATATATTCAAATTACCATAACATCTGTACCGATTATTAGTAGATCTTTTAAAAATTTTAAATTTTTTTCCGTCAATACATCAGCAGACACATCATGTAATTTTGTTTTAATTGCTTGATACGGTAATTTTTCCAAAGCAACATTTAATTTAGCCGATTCATAAATCATTGACACATGTATCAATCTTACCATACCATAATCAATGTAAAACATTTTATTAAGTTCATCAGGAACAATTTCCGATAGAATTATTGCTCGATACCATTTATCATCTAAATTATCTTTAATTAAATAAATCTTATTTTTTTTCAATTTTTTACAACCACTTCTATTGTTATCATCATCATTATCATTTGTTATAATCAATTTTTGTTGAGAATCATCTTCAAAATTCAATTTTATTAAATTCTCAATAATCTTTTCTATACAATTTAAACCACCGCCAGTAGTAGTTGTAGTAACCATAGAATTTTTCCCATTTAAAAGGTGTACATATATTTCACCATATTCATTAATGTATGAAATATTAACATTTGTGAATCTAAAACGTTCTAACATTGGCATTGATTCATGTTCACAGATACTTTTCAATATTAATGGATTTAAAAATCTACATTTATTTGAAGCCATTTCAAAAAATGATACACATATTTTCGGTTCAATTTTCATTTTGATATAATCGTCAATGAGTGTTAAAATTTCACCGGTTACAATTTTTGTTCCTAAATAATCTATAAGTGATATTTTTGCATTCACATTATTCCAAAATTCTTCAAGACCATATAGTGAAAAACAAATTGCTTGTGGTGGCAGTATATAGAATTCATTTCTACATAAAAATATTTCATTTTTTGTCACCCACAATTCGTCACCTTCATCAATTAAAAAACAGAGATATTTTTCATTTGATTGTAAAATTTCTTTAATACAAACACGATGCCAACATTCTAATAGGGAAATTAAATAAATGGAATTTTTCTTTATTTCATTTGGTATTAATTTTTCGGTCAACATTGCTAATTCTATGTCCGTTGTTAATGAATTCATTTTATCCTGCAAAAATGTCTAAAATTAATATAAATATAAAATATATGGAAAATGAATTGATGATGATGAAGAGGGGGTGTGTATTGAATTGAATCATTTTTTTTATAATCATAACTTAATTCAATCATTCGTTATGTTGTTTCAATTGTTTAATGTTATGTTAATGAATATCTAAAGACAACATAAATTATATCTATTTGGGATATATGTAATGGTTTTATGATTATAAATATTCTATCCACTCAAATGGTACGTTCATGGTATATATTGACGATGCCCATACACACAATTATTAAAGTAAATTTGCTAATAAAATAAAATATGTAATTTTTCATACACTGTATTCTGGTCCGATTAAACGACACCAAATTTCAATTGTTGAAATTGGATTTGTTATAAATAAAGACCAATCTTTTTTATGCCATGGTAATTTTAATTTTTCCATATTTTGAAAATCGGTTTCACTGTCCATTAGTAATGAAGATAAATTCGATGAAATTAAAAGTGCTGGTTGATTTATTCGTATAAATTTATCTTCACAGCCATTTATTTCTTCAATTATAAACACATTCGATTCAATAATAAATTTAAACCAATTATAATGTAACGGACTGTTATAGAATTTCCTGTAAATAAAATAACATGTTTTTTTTGTTATCATCTTATATTAGTTCTTAAGAAAAGCAAATAAACTTACGCAAATATTTGTGGTATTTCTGATTTAAAAACACCACCTTGATGTTTTTCTAAACAATTACTAATTTTTAATGTTAAATCATTGTATGCTGGCATGTTATTTAATTGTGTTCAAATTCTACAATATTCCGAGTAAAACTAATGTTATCTGAAAAAGAATAAAAAAAAAGATAAATATGAATTAATTTGTAACATTCAGAAAAAAAAAATAAGAAAATAAAACTATAGCATCTTATCCTGAAAATTTAAGTGGTACATATAATTAATGCATTCAGGATGAGGTAAAAAATATGTGTAATCAAATACATTATCAAATGTTATCCAAAAACCTACGTTCATCTCTATTATAGCGTTAAACATTAAATTATTTGATTAAAGATTTCAATAATACATAATTCAGAAGTTCCACAAACAACACATTAAACCTTTTTAATTAGCAACGATTGCATGCCAAACAATTGTCATAAACTTTGATTATGTTTCCAATGATATTGCGGTGTAGTGGATTTTACTACTCCAAAATGTACCGTACCGGTTATAAGTAATAAGAAATATTAGGTATATTGAATGCTATTGCAATATTGATCAAATGTACACCTACAATCATTTACTTGGTCAGTAGCTAAGAGCAAATTCAGATGTATCTATCTTCTCTGTATTGAATTTAGAAATTTCAATCTAAAAAAAAACACTTTTTACGAGAATATAATTAGAAAATCTAGAGAAAACAATTCATCTACACTACATTCCTAACATCCATCATCTCTAGTGTCTGGTTGAGTATATAAAATCACTAATTTAAAAAAAAAATAATAAAGTTAACGGTAAAAAAGACTTTATTAAATACAGGCAACTATTTAGATGCTCACTTACTATAATAATAAAACTATATATTTTTCCTAATAAATACTAGTATAGCAACCAAAATAACTATTAAAATTTAATTTATTTAATAAATTTAATTTTTTATTTATGAATTTGCAAAAATACAAAACGTGAACATGCAAAAAAAGAGCAGACGATAAATAGGTAATTCACAATATAACAGAAATGGGTTATTGTATCAATTAAATGAACCACCTTTTTTGTGTTGCAGCGCGAACCTTAATTTTAAAAATAAAAACCAAAAAGAGGATCTATTAATCTAGTCATAAGAAAACAGATTAAAATTAAGATAAAACTATCATCTAAACATTATTACACATATCAACCGCATAACATATTTTTCAATTGATGGATGCAGACCACTGTTTTTATTGTCTAAATAATTCATTTAAAATATCATCCATAAAAAACGCCTGATGTTTCAACAGCAATTGCCATATCAGCGAATATAAATGAAATTGCCAGATGAATTGCAATTGGTACACCAAATGTTTAACGTTCCAATGCATATCTACTTACCATAAAAACAAAATGTTGCATCATTAATATGGTTGCGTCGGTTGCAACTGGTGGACGTGTTTTATCAAATGTACTTAATGCAAATTTTAAAACCAGCACCTTCAACCATCAAAACATTTCCCTTTCGTACACTTACATCTTCAAATGCAGTAAATGCTATTGACTTTTGAGGATGGTGCTTTAAGATTTGTATAGGTATGTGCCAATACAAAATACACATTTGCTATACCACATTATTTGACCATTCAAAATATATTCGTCACCTTCTTTCTCAGCCTTTTCGTTTAACTCCGTTTACATCCGTTTACATCGAATCCGGCATACGGTTCTGTTACAGTCAGTATAAACATATATTGAACGAGAATTATAATTTAATTTAGTAATTTTATTTTTTTTGAAATACACCAATAATAACAACTTAACGCTCATCAATCAATCTGCCTAAATAATCTTGTTTTTGCTCTTTATTTCCAACACATATAACTGGTGTTTGGTACAAATTTAAAAAAAACTTAAATAATAATAATAATAACATACCCGAAGACAAGCTTCTTCTATTGCAAACATTATTCCAGTACAACCAAATGCTAATTTTTCTGTAACAAAACAACCATCAAAAATACTTAATTCTAGACCACATAAATTTTATTTAAACATATAATTAATTAGACAAAATTCAAATTTCAACCGATAAGGATCTTTTGCATACAATTTAATGTTGCCTAAAAGACTATAATATTTGTTACAATTAGATTGGCATGCTGTACGTAATGAAATTTGTAGAATACTATGTATGATCCATAACATTTGATTCGGAAACCTTATCTAGACCTTCCAGAATGAAGTCAATTTAATAAAATGTAAATACTAAATGTTTTGTTAATTAATAATATGTTAAATATGTGAATTTTCCAGAGAAACGTTACTTAAATTCATATAGATAAATTGCATTTTGTTCCTCTACAATCTGGTGTTCAAATTCACGACTTCATATAAAATACGCTTCAGCAACAAACAGTAAATAATGTCACTGTTTCTTCTTCGATCTAGAGAATGTATTCAGGAAACAACATCACGATATTAGACGTGCAATAAACCTAAACTATCAAATACATCAAAATCGAAAAATAAAGTTAAAATGTTACTCGGACTCGGATAACTTTAAGAAGTATCAATGTTTATATAATTAGTTACGTAATATTAACCTATTTTTAAACATGGAATTATTTGTTTACATGTATCTCACAACCCACACAACTCTTACCAAATTTCAAATAAAATTAATCAACACATTTCACTAGTTATTTAAAACTTAACATTCTAATTAATTACATTAATATTCAGTTTTATTATTTAAATAAAATATACTGCAAATTCAAATCTAAAACAAAAATAAAACGTATTTTCCCATAGAAGAAACACTGTTTGTCAAATGTCAAATTTTTATACTATTTGTATATGTGGCTAACCACACGTTTTCTAAGTAGGGTTGACAACGTATCTTTCGTGCAGCTAGTACTACTAAAACTAGGTCAATGCTTTTCTAAATGCAAATTTTCATCAATACAAAAAAATCAAAAACAAATGTTAATAATAAACATAAATGTCAAAAATTTGAAACCAAAGAAGTAAATATAATGTTCTGCGCATGCGGGAAAGCTGTCAAACCTGTAAATTTGGCGAATCGAGTGCGTTTGTTCGCCTCTAGCGACTAGAGTATATCTGCATATTGCGAATGGAGTACAATTTCGCCCTAAATTATGTAGCGGGAGTATTTAAAACTTTGAAATTATTGTTTTTAAACATCTGAAAGAATTTTGAAATATTTTTTTTTTCCAAATTTCGGCTATTAATTTTTCGACCATTTTTTATGTTTCTATATTATATAGTACTACATTTTGGTTGTATATTAATCGCATGAAAAAGGCTGCATCCAAACTATATGTCAGAATTGTCAGTTGTGTGTTGATGTATAGTTTGATAAAATTTGTTCTTTTGAAATTATTGAATACAAATTTAGTATTTATTAATTGAAATAGTGTTATAATAAATAATTTTATTATATTTTATCAATTAATGTTTAATTGTAGTGTCACATATAGGTGATTATAATAGAAATGTTAGTTTGTATGGTTGTTTTTTTTCCTTTTTTGACCAACACCGCTTATGCAATTTTAAATTAAATAAAATAATTACGTTTTAACTACATAAAAAAGCATCGAACCAAAGTAAAATCATTTCTGATAACATCAATTTTAGTTATATAAAAGAGTAATAAATATTTAATTCAGTTTAACATGTTTGTTGATAAAAGAACGTTTGAAAATATATAGTGAAACATGTACTTAACCGGTTAAACATTTGAATAATTCGGTAGTAAGTTCACAGCAACCTACAGTTTGTTGGTGAGGGGTTTATTCACCAAGTCCATAAATAAGATATACTAATATATACATATATTTTAACCATAAAACAGAAATTTATTCTGATCGTGTTTCCATTGGTCTGGCAGAGAGGTCAACATGTATTAAGTAATCTTAATGTTAGTCGGCCACTCTTTTTCAACCTCAAATTTATTAAATATTAGTGCATATTTGGTGTTATTTACGTTTATAATCAAGTTGTTGGAAACATTATGGGTGTACGAGTATTATCATTTATAATGCATTTTGTTCCATAAAAATTGCACAATTTAGATATTTTAAATGACAATATTTGTTTTCTAATGTAATTGTCTTATTGCCAAGTATCAAGACTAGATAGAGTCTTGTCTACTGAAAATCAATATCTCATCGTATAATCACATCTAGGTGAACATTTACTAAAAACCTATTAGAAGCCTACGCACCTACGAAATAACCATATTTGCAGAGATATATTTAATAAGGTTTAAACGCTTCTAAAGTATTGCATCCTGGGCAGAATATTCTGCAATGTCAAATAACATGAAGAAAACCTACCGTTTTGGAAAGAGAACTGACAGCAAAGTGATTTCAATAATGGCTGTTTGATCTGAAATAAGAAGCAAATTATGTGCAAGGCGACAGAGAACTTTAAAGGGTTATTGAAAAGGACGTTGAGGCACATTCCTGAAGACAATAATCAAGGTTATTGCAATAGTTTCAAATGAGTGATTTTCTGTTTAGTCTTGAATCCGAGTATTTGTAAAAATGGTCCCAGATCTGGACTTTACCGACGAATCTAATGAAAATTGGTTCGTTAGTGACATACCATGTTGAAGTCGATAACATTATTTATTACTTTTTCTCTGTCCTTTCGGCTGAGGACTAAATTTCCTTACTTAATAAAATATGCATTTATTATATTATACGCGACTCTACATATATATTATTGACTGTAATATGTAGCCAAATAACCACAGAATATTACATCAAGTCTCCAGATTTAGGTCATCGGTGTGAATCATACTACTGAATATTAGTTTTCACTCAATCGTCTTCAACTCTATGATACTATCCTCCTTAATGACGGTTCTTTGACATGTTGTTTTTTGGCGACCAGGTCTCCTAACACCCTGCGGATGATATTCACTTGCGTATTTTTTAATATTGTTAAACGGTCGCCTCAGGAGACAAATGGTAGAGAAGTGGTATGCTGATATTTAACGCCATTGATAGCGAACGCTCTGGTCGCCTAAATTCGGCAATTGTTCCACGATATGGTTATGGCCGATCGTAAATTGCACTTTGAATTACTTCCCCATCCACAGTAATCTCCGGATCGATGTCCCAGCGACTACTACCTTTTTGCAGATCTAAAAAGAAACAATGAAGGGTATTTTGAGACCAAAGATAAATCGTTCTACAAAAAAGGCATCGAAATGTTAGAGAAGCGTTGAAATGAATGTATCACTCTTGAAGGAGACTATGTTGATGAGTAATGTCCATTACAATTATTATCATATTTTTAATCATATTCTGTATTTGCACAACTATCATCCATCATAGTAAATATTGAATATCTGAAATTGTGAAATAAAATTATAGTATGCATAGTGTATTTTCAGGAAACATAATAATTTGATCTGTCCTGTGTACATATTACAATATAAAAAAAAAAAAAATGCTTCTCACAATGCAATCAATTCTATTAGTATTACCGTTACTAGTAATATTCGTGATTTGATAATTGAGAACTCATAAACGGTTTGAGATATATACATGGTGTAAACGGCAAAATACGTAGTATAATGTCTACTACACACATATGCCAGATATTCTTCTACAACAATTAGTTTAAAAACCCAAAAAAACTCGTACTATTACAAGTATGACAGCCTCGGTGTTAGTCGCAAAAGATGTGCATCGATTTGCTACATGTCTCATCCTCAGACACGAAAACTCTATCTATAACCGTTTCCGAGATATTTGCATTTTAAATAAAAAAGATCTTCTGAACATTATGATGTGCTAATAGAAATTTATAAACCCATTAAATGTACCAACATTTTTATCAAAAATTAAAATTGCAATTTACCGTAAACGGTTAGAGATAAAGACATGAAGTAAACGGTAATATACGTAGTAATGCCAAATACATTTTATACACATATACCAGATATTCGTCTACAACAATCAGACTAAAAAAAAAGGAATAAACTCGTGCTATTACAACGTCTTTCTACATATTTCATCCTCAGACACGAAAACTCTATCTATAACCGTTTGCGAAATATATGCATTTTAAATAAAATAGATCTTCTGAACATTATGATGTCCTGATACAAATCTAAAAAGCAATGAAATGTACCAATGTTTTTTTATTAAACACAAAAATTGCAATTTCTCGTAAACGATTAAATATAGATACACGGTGTAAACCGTAAAGTACGTAGTAATGCCTACTAAAATTCATACACATATGCCAAATATTCTGCTACAACAATTAGTCTTAAAAAACAAATAAACTCGTGCTATTACAAGGATGCCTGTGTCGCTTTTAATTGCAAACGATGCGCAACGTCTATCTACATACTTCATCCTCAGACACGAAAACTCTATCTATAACCGTTTTCGAGATATTTGCATTTTAAACAAAATAGGCCTTCTGAACATTATGATGTTCTGATAAAAAACTAAAAACCTATGAAATGTACCAACAACGTTTTTCATCAAAAACAAAAATTGCAATTTCTCGTAAACGGTTAGAGATAGAGACATGATGTAAACGGTAAAATACGTAGTAATGCCTACCATATTTAATACACATATGCCAGATATTATGCTACAACAATTACTCTAAAAAAACGGAAAAACTCGTGCTATTACAAGGATGTCAGCATCGTCTTCAATTGCAAAAGATGCGCAACGTATTTCTACATATTTCATCCTCTGACACGAAAACTCTATCTATAACCGTTTTCGAGATATTTGCATTTTAAATTAAAAAAAGATTTTCTGAAGATTATGAATTCCTGATACAAATTCACAAATGTAGGA
>JANSTX010054738.1:0-10763 GCA_027564355.1 Penthetria funebris | reverse complement strand
CATCTCAAAATTAACTGAAAATAAAATGTCCTAGAAAAACACAGGTCCATGGCCTAACGAAAGAAGAAGAAGAAGAATAATAGTAATACAAATATAATATAATTATCAACAACAATGTAATAGACGAACATGTGAGGTGAAACTGATAAAATTAGAATTTTCGGAATTGTCATCTCCTGCATGGTGTACTCTGGTAGTTCAACGATTTGTGGTAATGCTGACATCTACTAAAAAAATTGAATTAACAAGAGAAACGTAAAATTGATAATCGTCTATTATTGTAGGACCTGGAAATTGTTTAACGGATCACAACATTATATATAAATATTCATTAAAGGGAATTGCAAAATAGTTGATATCTCATACCAGGAATTTTCGCTTCAATTAGTGAATGTTGAAGTGAATGTAACTATCATATAACTTACTTTAGTCAGTAAGAAGTAGAACTTATACATGTGAGATATGCTAGGAAGTTATCTGATCAAGTTAACAGTTTCATATATTTTTAGGCCCTGGGAACAAAGTTCCAAGGGTCCATTATATTTGATTCCGTTATCCTTAAAGTGCATTTCTATATCGCCATGAAATTTTACATGAGTCACTTTTATTTGATTTCTGAGCCTAAGATGAGAAAAATTGAAGAACTCCTTCAAGTACCTCCCATACAAACTTTTTACTCCTTTTAGATTAAAATTGGGTGTAAAATATCAAAGACAATACAAGAGAATGCTTAGAGCTATCGCTATAAAATTTTGCACGTTTCATTTTTATCTCATTTGTGAAGAGAATAATCTGTATTATTATAATTATTATGTATTATTATAATAATCGTTAAGTATTTGAAAATGTTAACTTAATCAGATAACTTCCTAGCGTACCACCCACGGACGGGCGGAGAGACGGAAGGAGGAACGGACGGACGAACGGACGGACGGACAGATGGACGGACAGACGGACGGACAGACGGACATGCTTAAATCAACTTTTTTTCAATTATAAGCACTTCTGTATAATTTTTTTTTTCTGAGATGTTTATTTCTTGGCGTTACATGAACGGAATCAAAAACAATAGACCCTTGGAACTTTGTTCGCAGGGCCAAAATACGTACAACTACTAGTAGTACTAGTAGGATTATAATTAATATTTTATATATTTATTTACTTTTTAAACTTATATTTTTATTATTTATATTTCATATTATAAATTTCTTTCATGAGCTCTTACAAACGCTCTCTTTTGTTGATGTTCAAAACTTAATTTCTATGTTTTAATAATATTAGCTCTACTATTCAATAGCAATTGCAAATAGCATCTATGGTGTATTTGCCAAATAGTAAAATTTGTAATCAATTCATCAGTTTATTCTTTATTCCCAATTTTACATTGTGTGCGGTCTCCTTCAATCATCAAATAATCTATTTAAATATCTTTTACTTCACTTATAATAGAATATCATCGAAAAAATCGTCGAACAACCACTCTTCTTAATCACGAATTGGTGAGTTTATGGTACCTCTGCATTTGACCCATGTTCGTCGATGTGATTTTCTAACCAAAAATCTTCGTTCACCATGATACAACTATAATTCTATAATTGAATAAATTGTATACCTTGCTCGAATAGTAAATAAATATATTGAAGAGCGTGATTTTTAAAAATTGTGAACTCAAGCGACCTTTATGGAGCTGTAATGAGTCCTGTTGAAACGTCTAGTAATTGAAACGAAATAGATTGCATGACAAAGTTATAAACGCTAACACTTTTTGGTGGGTATAGTTTATGGTTCACCTTATGACGCTTTAACCGATAAAATAGAGTGAAAAGCAACCATTTGAAGTTACGGTTGCAGAATCTATTACAGAAGTTGGTGCTGTTTCTTTACGCGGAGCAACGCGATTTTTAAAATTGTCGATAAATTTGACCTTGAATCACACGCGATGATTTTGGATTAAAATTTATTTTCCAGCATTTGTCATTCGAGACTGATGATGTTACTGTTCTCTTATGTAAGATGTCATTATTTGTTATCAGCATCAATGTAATACTTAATGGTTTGATACATAAACAATGTGATAGAGAACGAGGATTAAATACAAGCCAATGATATGTAAACATATGATTGTAAATATAATGATGTACAACCACTGGTTTAAAATGAGTTCCCTATCATCAGATGTTTACAGCTGTAGTTGTGAAGTTTGGGGTCTGAATTGATTATGAAACTATTTCGATTATAAATCTACTTCTAGCATATATTTTTTATTTAAAATATTTTCATTTAAATGCTATAAATTAAATATTCAATGGAAGCTTTAAGAAGAATACCAATTGCCATTGATTTTAGTTAATTAATTTCATATGATTTATTATTTTCTCTTTGCTTCATTTAGAAATTAATGTACAAATTTTACGCATTACTAAAGATCATTTTGTTGAATGAATGACCAATCGTTAACACAAAGATTTTCATCATTTCTTTACATTATTGCTTATATAGTGTTGTAATACGAGGATACTCGTACTATTCTCATAACCTAGCTAAATAAATTTTCCGCATCAGTCTTTCCTTTTAAAATATTCTATACCATTGATTAGTAATACTTCATTGGGTATAAAGTTTATCGTTTTACATAATAAACGTTTACATAAATAAAAGTTTGGTACTATACGGTGTTAACTATATATTCTGCTTCCAACTTGGCAGGTACACCGTATTTTTATAAAAATTATTTTGAAAAATATAACTACGATTACCAATATATGGAATTCAAACAAAGTTTTCAATGAATGGTGCAACAATAGGGAATGGTACTAATTAAAATTTAAAGATGAAATTATTAAAGAACAATGTCAAGTTCTGTTTATCAGAAAACGAATCAAACACAGTTTAAAGTTAAAGTACTTTAAAAGTTACTTTCAAAAAAATTGATTGATTAAATCGCATAGCTCTTCAAAAATTTTAGATTCTGATAGATTTTTCTTATCAATCAATAATTTATATAAATTACAATAATAATATATAAGCCTAGAATGTAGTAAATTATACAGAGACACTCTCCTCTCTAACTCGTGAAAGTGACCTGTTTCAAATTTGAAAAATAAGAAATTTACCATCCGCATAGCGAAACAATCGGGCAGTGCTCTAGAACTGAACATCCAACATAATCTAAAGATAGTTTGCTAATCACAAATGAGACTTAGCAAATGGAAAGATGGGTTGAGAACTTTCATGCACTTCTGATTAGACCCGAAGATCAGGTTGCTCAAAGTCCAGTTAACCAAAGTCGGGCTACAAGACCATTCAGGGACTCTGTTTCAAGTCGTGGTGAAATAAAATCCACATAAAAATACCTAAAGTCCAGTTAACCGATGTCTTGCTATAAGACTATTCAGGGATTCTGCTTCCAGTCGCGGTGAAATCAAATCCGTATGAAAATACCTAAAGAGCATTGCATCAATATTGAAGTATGCTAATGTTCTTATTAGTAATTAGAATTTGTAAAGAAAAGTATACATTTTAATTGTTTAATTGTTACCGACTATCACAACGTTCATGTTTTACATCAACATTAAGATGTTGAACTCTGGGTTCGAACTAATGTTGTTACCAGTACATTAATTGTAAAGTAAAGTACACAATTGTTTAATTGTTTTTTACTCTTATTGTAGTTTTTATTCATTTATTTTAATTTTTAATTTTTTTTTTTTCTATTAGAAACATATAGACAATGAAGTTGAAAAAATTCACAACTCCGGTCTGCAGTTAACCCAGCGGATTATTTTTCTTTCTGCTGGGTAATAACTGTACTAATGAGAACTACTGACATACAATACTGAGTGTATTTTACCCATAAAAGTACATGTTAATTGTATATATATTATACTTTGACAAGATAACAAAACATAATCGTATTAAACAAAAATGATAATGCTTGACTTACCCATCCTTTGAACTTCCTTTCTCATTTTGTATCATATGTTGTGGAGGTGGCATGGCATAAAATGATGCTGTACCTGATGAGTATCCACTAGAAGCTGATATAGGATATCCAGTAGGGTCAACGGTACCTGCATATGGATTACCACTACATTGGTAAGCAGCTGAACCATATTCAAGAAAACTGCTTGGTGTATATTCGGATTGTACAACCATACCATATCCGGGATGAGGACTGTATTCTACGTGAATATAAAACATGTTTATATAATGAAATTTTAAAAATGTAATAGTTTATATTATTTCATTTCCATACATTTTTTTTTGTATTAATTAAAGGTAATCGTAGTTGATTATTTTTGCTTACCACTTGCGTCACGAAAATTTTCTATGTAATGGGATGTAATACTATCTGGTGTTGTTGATTCACGGCTATATGGTGTAAGTCTTGAACCACAAATTGGTCCTAATAAACCGAAACCACGAATTGATCGTGTTGGTGCAACACTAAAATCTACTGGTTCTGTTTGTATTGAACGTTGTCTAATAAAATTTTGATTGTCTGAATGGTTTATGGTATATGTTGCTGAAGGACTTGATGATGCATGTGCAATACTATAAAACATACGGCTAATTTTTCATTCAAAACTATTTCGATGTATACATAAAATTGTCGTAAATATACTCACCCATTTGATATTCTATTGACACTCAAATCAAGTGTTTGATCTTGTGGACTTGAAACTTGAAAATGTGATTGATGATTTAAATTATGTCCGCCTTGAATCTGATGTTCCTGATTATTTTGGTCATGTTCGATATTATGCGGACTAGATAATAAATGTTGTGGACTTTTTTGAGTTCTCATAAAATGTAATTGTGATTGTAAATCATTCTGTCTATTAGATGATGCAACAGATAATGTTGATAAATCATTAATAGGCACTATTGTATTTAAATTGTTACAAAGCGATGTTATATTGTTATTGTCTTTATATGACAATAACTGATTTTCTGAAGAGTTACTTGTATTATTTGTTAATAACAATGGAGATGTAACAGCAGTTGGTAGCGATCCTACAACTGTTGCAGCTGCAGCAACTTTAACAGATAAATTAATGGCGGCTATACTATTCGACAATGTTGATGTGTTTCCATTAATATTAGTACTAATATTTGCATCATAATGATACATTGGTTTTGGATAGTAAATTGCATTTGAATTATCGTTTAGTTCCGTTTTCAATATTCCAACGTGAGTGGTTCCAATATTTATACTTTGTTCTTGATCATTTATACATTTTAGTCGATTATTTACTTCATCTTTTGTAGAATTTGAATCTGCTTGTATATATTGCGAATTTAAATTTGATCCTTGTAATGTGGAATTATTAAGTTCCGAATAACGATCAAATGAGGAAATTGATGATGTCACTGTACTTAGTAAAGATGTTGATGTTATTGATGTTGAGTTCGATGATATACCCAGAGATGATGAATGCAATACAGGTAATGACGATAGTATATGTGGTTGTGAATTTGAACAATTTTGCTCATATGATCGTTGTGAAATGCCATCGTAACCAAGAGCAGTAATACGATTTGCTAATAACTCATGTGGATAGGATACTGTGGGTCTAGCAATTGAATTTATTTCATTTATTTGTGTATATTTTGGTTGATGATCACGATTATAATTATCATCAAGATTTATATGATTTGTAATAAAATTATGGGCTGATTGAAATTCAGTTTTTTGTTGTAATTGACTATTATTTGTTTGAACGGAATTGTCCAAATTAAGAAAATTGCAAACAATATTTGTATTGCTAGCATTAAAATGATTTTGTTGTAGTGTTACTTGTGGTTCTTTTACTGCTATCAATGGTGATGATGATGGTGATGATGATGATGATGATGATGATAATGATGGTATTGTAGTTGATGATGTAGGTGATGTTGTTACTTTTAATGATGTCATTCCTATTGATAATTTTGATGGTACCTTATTGTTATTACCTATTGCTGCATTTAGTAACGTATTATTAAAATTAGTTGACTTCATTTTATCAACGAGGGAAGCAGTAGAAAAAGCATTAATATTAAGTGCATTAACGAACGAAATGTCATTTATTGCATGGGACATTAATGAGGAAGGTGTTGTACGTTTTCTTATCGGTTTCTCAATTTTGACAGTTGGTAAATTATGTTCATATTTAATATTTAATTTTTGAAAATTATTGATATTAAGACCAATTTCATTAATATTAGTATCATTAATATTACTATTACTATTATAATTATTTATATTACTTTGACTGTAAGTTTTAGTATTATCTTTGATATTAATAATATTATTTAATTCGTTTTCATCACTATTAGTGGTATTATTATTAATAAGATGATCGCTTTTAATAATAATATTATTTTCATCATTAATCGCAATATTGTTGTTAGTATCAGTTATATTATTATTATTATTATCATCAATGTCATTGTTTTTGTTACTATTATTGTTTTTGTTATTGTTTGCCACATTTTTATCATTATGTTTACTAATATCTCTATTATGATTATTATTAATTTTATTGTAATAATTATTGGTATTGATGACATTTATGTTATTGGCGTTAGTATTAATTGATTCATTACAATTGCGACTACATTCATTATCATTACTATTATTGGCGATGTTACTATTATTACTTTCATTATCGTTATAGTTGTCTTTTTCAATGTAAGTAAAATTATTATTATTATTATTATTATTATTATTATTATTATTATTATTATTATTATTAATGTTGTTGTTGTTGTTGTTGGTATTATTATTATTATTATTATTATTATTATTATTATTATGATTATTCTCGATATTATTATTATTATTATTCTTTATATTATAATCATTATTAATAATATTACTATTAATATTAAAACTATTAATTATATTATTGCCACTATTATCGTTTTTCTTATTAATATCATAATTATTAAAAGTATTATTACTACTATTATCGCTTTTCTTATTATTATTATTAGTTTTATCATTATTCGTTTTATTATTAATACTAATATTGTTGTTGTTGTTGTTGTAGTTGATGATGTTGTAGATGTTGCTTTTGATATTATTATTATCATTATTATTATGATCAGTATTTTTATTATTATTATTGTTAATATTATTATTACTATTATGAATAGTATCATTATTATTAGTTTTAATATTATTACTATTTTTACTATAAATATTATTCTTATTATTATTACTAATATTATTATTATTATTATTATTAGTATGGTTATTACCAATGTTATTACTATTATCATTATGATTATTATTATTGTTATTATTATTATTATTATTATTACTATTTTTATTATTATTATTGTTATTATTATTATTATTGTTATTATAATTAGTAGTAGTTGTAATGTTATTATTATTAGTATTATTATTATTGTTTGTGTTATTATTATTAATATTATTACTATTACATATATTATCTTCGCTAATAATGTTCTTGATATTAGTTTTTTTATTCTTGCTGTACTTATATTCGTTATTAACGCTATTAATAATATTCATATTTTTGCATGTGGTATTATTATTAGTATGAGTAGTAAAATTATCAAGTATATTAATAACTTTAGACTTAACTTCATTGGGGTCGTCACTTTTACAATCGCTTTCATCGTTAAAAGATTTTTGAATATATTTAACATAATTGTCATTTAATCCGTAGGCACTAGTTAAAATATCTTCAGTTAATTTAACATTTATGAAATTATTATGTTGAGTATCAAAGGTTTCTAAAGATGAATTACATGTACTGGTTGAATTACATTGATATTTGTTGTCATTTAACATTGGTACTGTTGATGGGATTGATGGTATTGATGGTAATATTGATCTGTGTTCATTTAATTGTCGAATGTTTTCAACTAAAAAAAAGAAGTCCTTTAAAATTGCATCTGGTAAAGAAATATATAGAAACTTATATTGTCTAAATTATTTCAAATCAATAAGGATATTATTAGCAGCAAATAATTAATTATTTTAAATAGACTCATGTATCAAGCTGTTAATAGTTGCGTGACAGTAAATTATTTAGGTTACGTAATTTATTTGAAGTTGCTGTGTGGTAACTGCTATATGATGTATACCACGTTGTGCAGTCATGAGTCGACATATTTACCATTTACATTGAAGCATTACTTACACTTTGACATTTCTTTCGTAACCTTGTTTCTAAATACATTTAGTGTAAGTGCAATAACCTTTTTTGATAACATGGACAACTTTTATCTAAATATGCATAATATATATATATATATATGCATATTTCATGCAAAATTTTAATCCAATTATTATTTTAAATTTCAATTACGTATTTTATTTAAAATGGTTGACATAATGTTTCTAATCCAATATGATTAACATTTATTATTAGTAAATTCATATCATTTATTCACAATAAAGAATTTTTAAATTTATTAACATTTTAGTAAAAGGGAGATTAGGTAATTAACCTAAATGCTAACGATAGCCGCCAATAATAATACAGCCGCCAATAATAATACAGCCGCCATTACAACAACAGTACCTTCGCCGAAAACATTAACAACACCGCTACCAACAAGATCAACGATTAATGCTCTCACGTAGAATAAAGATCCAGATGATAATAATGAATAAACCTACCTTTTACATCGTATATCTTTCAAATACCCTGTATCTCCTTCTTGTTTCAAACGATTATGATGCACAATTTATTAATTGTAAATATTTTGAATTTTACTTGACACCAAGTTATTTATGCTGTGTTTTTCTCATCTTTTCTATTAAACATATATTAGAATATCATCATCTTTATCTCGATAAACACACTTCACTATTAATAGGGTGCATTAAGATATAGCACATATTAAATATATTAGAACTAAAATGTACACTTAATATTAATATAATATTCTGGGTTGCATATATTGCTAAATAGAACTACATTTTATATTAAAGGATTCAGGCAGTTTTAGTATCGTTTATATAAATATTATTCGAAATCTGATTAAAATTTGTATGTTATTTATTCGTATTGGTTTCAATTTTAAGAAAATTTATATCTCAACTATGATCTAACATTCGAAACATTAAAGTTGATGACTGTAAACAACTTTTGAATAACTAAACTATTCATTAGGACCTAAAAAACAAAAATTATAAATTATTTACTTTGCGTCAATGTAATTTACATCCGTCAATGTAAGTTGGTAGATTGTACCAGTATTCCCAAATAAGTTTTATTAAAGCATTTATATAAAGCACATTTTTTATGTATGAATTCGCCATTCAATTACTATGAACATCGTAGAATGTCAATCTAATTGTGCAAGCATATTCTAATATAAACCAAACAAATGCACATGTACATTAAATAATTTCAAATAGGTGCAAGTTAAACAGTATTCAAATGTAGACCAAACAAACACATAATAAGGAGTTTTCCATACCTTCATCATGATCGCAACATTTTCGACACTGTGGCACATATAACGGCTTTACATGTGAATTTATCGATTCAAATATTGCTTGAAATTTCAACCGAAAAACTGCACTTGTTTCTAATATATAATGAAATATTCGAAGAAAAAGTCCTGAAATATCGAGAAGCATCGAAAAAATAATAGAAATTTGTAGAATGATTGAAGACAAAAAACAATAATAGCTATAAAAACTAAGTGTTATATATATTTTACTCTATTTTTATTTAAATTTTTAAAAAATCAATAAATTTGATAAAATTGACACTGGTTACTCGATCACGATATAAGTATGTAATGTCATTTTACCGAGGCTAAAATGTGGTTGTTATTGACAACTTACCTTAAGTTGATTTATTAAAATAAAATATATTAATAATTCGTTGGTTTATTTTATTAGTCCATCTGGAGAGAGGCCTACCCACACTAATCCTTCCTTCACATGGCCTCCATTCATCATAACATCGCAAATTTTTGCAATATAGTTCTAGAATTGTAAATATTTTAATTGCTAACTGAGAACTAAAAAATAGACCTAAGTAATAATCTAATCAACTTGTGATCGAAGAATATCTTCACCAGCAGATTCTTGAATCAAATTTTATTTTGAGTGGAAGTCGAAAATGGTAAGAGATAGCTTCGTCTCTATGAATTTGGCATCGCGCGTCCGTTTAAGATCTTAGTTAATAAATTGGCTAACCATTGATACTGAAAATCACCCAGGCATTAAAAAAGATCTGATGGGATGGACCAACTACCTGATTTCGCTTCTTCCTTTTCACAGCTTTGTCGACTCCCTTTGGAGTAACTGCATTGACTGGCCCCAAAATTTGATTTTATTCAGAAATCTGCTGTTAAGGATATTATTTGTACAGAACGTGATTGAAATAGTACTGCCACCTATTATTTTCTTCCGTTTTAGCAATCAAAACATATGCAATCTTATCTTTTATGGATTTAACAGTATGTCTTTCTTTGGAAGCAGCATTGCTTTGTGCAGCAATTTTGTACATCTCATTTTGATCGCCAGACTCAAGACGCCATATAGCTGATTAATTAAATTAATTTTTTTTAATAGCTACTGCCATTTTTGCAATATTGTACATTTCTAAAGCATCACTGGAGCGAGATCGTAGGCAAGTTTTGTATGATGTTTCCTTTCTCGTAATATTGTTCTGAACCTCGATATCAAACCACCAAGTTTTTTCAGTCATCAGTCATCAGTCATCAGTCATCAGTCATCAGTCATCAGTCATCAGTCATCAGTCATCAGTCATCAGTCA
>JANSTX010054737.1:0-10764 GCA_027564355.1 Penthetria funebris | reverse complement strand
TACCTACATTTTTCTCTCATATAATTCAACATGTTTGAAGTTCATGACTATGGTTTTTTAGTAGATTAAACAAGAAACAATTTAGTTGAATCACAGAAAATATTTCTTATTTAATTCACTAAAAACCTAGTCAAAATTTCCAACAGATTGAAAAACATTAAAGAAAATGCAAGGATTTGATTAAATTAATTATGAATTTTTCACAAATTTATCTGTTTCATCAATGCATTTTCGTTGGCTTCCAAAAGTACGAAATGGGGTTTACATAAAATATATTCAGAGCTCAGACAGACCTTCAAGTGACAAAAGATGCACCCTGAGTAGATTCTACGTAAATAAATCGCATTGGAAAACACACAAATCCACGAAAATGAAAACTGGATACATTTTTCGCTTATGTAATTCCAACATGTTTGAAGCTCATGACTATGTTTTTTAGTAAATTAAATAAGAAATCATTTTTTTCAATTACAAAAATTGTTTATTTTTTAATTTACCAAAAACTGAGTCAGAATTTCAAACTCATTGAATAATATAAAAGAAAATGCAAAAATTTGATCAAATTAATCATGAATTTTTCACAAATTTAATTGCTGGCTCAATGCATTTCCGATGGCTACCAAGAATTTGTATTGAGAATTTACTTGTTTTCTCAATTCCTTCATTTTCCATGGCTTTCTACAGCTCGGAAATTAGTTGACATACAAGAAAAAACGCATCCTGAATAGTAAAAATTGTTGTTTGATAATAATAATATTTTTACAAAGATCTTAAAATTTTCACTAAATGTTTTATAATTTATAGTGTAGTACCTATGAATTTTACAGTAATTTAAATTTTTTTTGTGCGACACCGTCTAAATTCTATACAAAGCTAATTTATAGATGAAATTTCACTTTAATAGAATTTAGTACGGCTTGTCTATGTCATGATAGTTTATTGGTGTTTTACACCATCAACCACCATGACAATTTTGTATGTTAATAAAAAGTATAATAATAATTTGTTAACCAATTGTTATTGAAACAAGTCCAAAAGTAAGAAATATTTTATTTACATAAATAGAATAATTGGGATAATTTTAAAAACTCTAACCTAATTACTCATCTTCAGATTCTCGCTATTGATATTTTCGGTAAATCCAAGTTCTTCCCTTTTATGGGCTAATAATAATCACTAAATTTATATTAATGTACCATCAGTATATTGTCTCTCAGGTGAAAAATTCGAAATATTATTTCACGATAATATTTCCGTTTTTTTTCATTTAAATGATGGAACAAATTTCAAAACACATTTTAAAATAAAAACAATCACAAGCCACAAAAAAATATTATCACCATGGTGCCCCTCTGTTATATATTTGTAGCATTAAAAAAAAAAAACACAAATTTAAAAAAAATTGATCAATGACAAAGACTTTAAAATAAAATATTTGTAATTTTCCATTTAATTTAATCATTTTGAAACACGTCCGACTGTACCCGATCGACCAAAGAAACTAAAGATTTTTTAATTGAATCAATCCGATAATTAGTTTTAACTAACCGTATTTTTAGTGAACAGACTTTTGTTCTTACAATTTGACCGGGTGTACATTTACTGATATTATATTTTTGTGGAAATTGTTACATTTTTAGAATATTCCCTTTAGAAATTTATATTTTATTAAGTTATTTTGTTATTTTATTATATATTTTTTTTTTTTTTTGCTAGAATTTGATCGATCAAATTAATAATAAATTGTGTATATGCAATGCATTTTCACTGGCTTTCAAAAACACGAGACGAGATTCACATAACAATTTATTCAGAAATAGGAGAATCCTCGAAAATGAATCATATAATTATTCTAACATAGCTCAATGCGGTTCCACCGGAAACACATATTATAGTTCGGTTGATATTTTATCTGTTTTGGAAGCAACAAATCGTCTTATATGCAACCATTGTGACATGTTAAGATGATGATAATAATGTGATTTATCTTGTACTCAACCTCGTTAATAAATGACTTCTTTTTTTTTTTAATAAATGGTTTGATCACAATAAAACTGAAGCCCGCGCTTTTTTTTTTGGATTAGACCACTTTTAAATTATTACAAAAAATATGTGCAAATTTAAAATGCACTATTGCAATTTGGCACAATAACAATATAGTTATCACAAAATGATAACAATGTTATACACTTTAACTATTTATTACACACAGTTTTAATGAAAATTATTTACACCGAAAATCAAAAATTTGGCATACATGTCAAACCAATAGTGCCGATGGCATACATTTGAATAATTTGAAAATTTTTAACATGAATGACTAGTGCTATGATGATGCTTAATAAAATTGGAAATTGACGTTAAATAAAATTAGGGATGATAATAATATACTCAAATGATAATGTTCATGTACACTGTATAATATACACATATATTTTATTCATATAGTGTATGGTTTTCGTGGCCAAACACTAAGGGCAACACTGGAATGAGATGATATATAGCAAATTGCATTCTATTCCATCCCCTTATAAATTTTATACAGATATATGTACCTACATAATGTGAACATATAAATGTATATATATATATATATATATATATATGAGTGTGATCCAGATAACTAAATACAATAAAAGAGTGCGGTTTAATGCCAACAAAAACATACAAAATGGTAAATGATATATCTTCCAAATGATAAATATCTAACCAAAAATTAGTCAGTTACATGATAATTATTTAATGTAGCACACATTATCATTATGTTTAGCCAAGAAATGAGTATTATTAGTATAAACACGCTATATAACATCATTGTACCACAGTAACTTGCCTACACATTAATTTACCTAAATTCTATGAGACGTGATGAACGGTGGAAACTAATGTTGGATTCGGTGGTTTTTTTCTGGCTCAAGAAAACTCAATGCTACCAGAGTGATATGGTATATAGCGAACAATTCGTACAGAGGACCAATGATAACAATATGTTGACATATGTTTGGCACGTGAAACCTAGAAATAATTACAGCCACAAACAAAAATGTTAGACTATACTACAATTTTTCAGGATCGAATTATTTCAAAATTATATAAAGTGAGATTTGATTTAACATTATGATTCTATTCATTTTCAGTCATTACAATTAATTAGATTAATTTGATCATTCAATATGATTTTAATTATGTCAATTATTTTCAAAGTAATTTATTTTAACATATTTTTATTTATAAAAAATTTAAAAACCGTCATGTATGTATTTTTATAGTTAAAATGTTCCAAAATTCATTAATTTGATGAGTAAGGAAAAAGTTCAAAATTTATATGCAAATTAATTTACAAGAGTACATGACTTTTACAGCAATTAAAAATGATAAATAATTTTATAGAAAATATTTTCAGCGTAGTACAGTCGTGGGGGTACGTATCGTCGTACATTCGAGAAAATATAAATTATATATTTTATAAGAGTGATTCTGGGAAATATCCAAATTTGGTCTCATATTTAATGAATGAACAAGCATGGATAATATGTACATTTGAACCATATATTCATTTTGTGTGCATAAATATTTTAATTCTTTATATAAATTATATACTACATTACATTCGAATAAATTTTCTAGAGTAAAAACTTAAACGAATTACTGTCTTGCAAATGTAAATTCAAAATACAATATTTGTTTGTATATGTACTCGAAAATGGTGTTGGAAAATTTACAGTCAAATAATATAACTATAATTCTATAGGGGATAGTTTCTAGCAACATCATTTGAATATATTTAACCAACTGAATATACTGAATACTATGACAGTTTAATTGAGATTTAATTAATCCACATAATTATCATATAAAACCAGTAACACTGAACGCAATGCAACACTGTGTTACTGATAACAGTTCTTAATTTTTTCTCAGTCGCTGTTCATATAATTCACAGTTCACGAGTTCCATTGACAAATCCAATATATTATTTGAAGGTGAAGAATTTATACAAGTAGCGGTATCAGTTATTATAGTGGATGATAAATTTGACAGTCATTACAAATAGTCTGCATTCGAAAGAGCACGTAAATAATTGTACTTTCTATACTCTACATTGCAAGTAAACATAATATATGATTGCAATGAACACTTGCAATAGATTGCCTAAAATAGTACAATATTTGTAAGAACAGAATTTCGGCATTCATTTGAATTCTTTGATGTAATTCCTGAATGTAAAAATGATGCACATCAATTGTATTTCGTTAAATTTTGAAATATTTAAAGCAACAGTTCAATATAAAAGATATGTTAACCATTTGGAAAAAATTATAGTACAACATGTTTATTGCCTACCCCATATATATAATTAATACCACTGACTGTATAATTTGTGAAACTATTAGAATGTCAAATACTACCAAAAAAACTGCAACTAAAATGAAAATTAAGAAAAAACATAAACTTCCCTTAAATTATGTATTAAATTACTATTGATATTAGTGAAAGAAGAGAACAAAGAAAAAAATACACTTATAGTGAGAAAAATAAGGCAATGTTTATATTTGGTGGTAATGTTATAATAAAAACGCCATAAACATCGACATCTTCAAATTTTCATATCGAATTTTGGGTATACCATTTAATATTATGTGTGCTTTAATACTATTACCATCTATTCACGTTATATACAAAATAATGTTATTATTATTACATTCTGCATTCGTATATATTTGAAGCCCTAAAAAATATATATATACTGCCAATAAACTTTGGATTCCATGTAGTTATTTATAGATGGGCTATTTTCAAATATGTTTCATATAGTAAAAGCTGTGATCAATAAATGCTTTTAAATTTTGTTGCAGTTCGATAGGCTTTTTTTTTTCTTTATTTTTTTTTACTTAAAATATATCTAACGAATGATTTCGTTGTATCGGATACATTACTCTTCATTATTAGAATAATTTATTTGACTTAAAAAGTTGATTTAAACGAAATTTTGCCATTTTATCAGAAATATGGGAGTTTGTATATAGCTTTGCTAAATAATTCATAATTAAATATATCGTTCATATTAAGATAAAATAAATTAACAATAAAATTGTTTTATATTTGGATCTCAAATTTTCGGAGAACGCCTTATGGAAAGTTGATTAAACCAATGGAAAATTAATCTGTCAATAATTTACACAAGTAATTTTCTTTTAAAATATATATAATACGAATATATGTTTTAATCCAACAAAATCTTTATTTCAAGAAAGAAAAAAAACTCTCTCAAACCATTTAAATTCTAATTATATTCTTCCTGTTATTAAATACTTTGATAATTTTCAATTGTGCAAATTTTAAATGGTATATCATGAAAATTTCCTTGTTTTATATATGTTATATATGTTCAAAGACGTCTCTGTCTGTATATATGTCTTCTTAACAAAAAAATTCCAAGTTTCTAAGTTTAAGAAATTATTTGAATGTTCTTTGATACGATATATACGCTTATGAGAAGGAAAAGAAAAATGGAAAATCATGAATCGGATATACACCAATGTACATTTTAAAGTAATATATTTAAGAACTAAAATTTAGAAAAATGGGTAATCCCCGTTTGTTTAATAATAATGAACAATTCAAAATCTCTTTTAATTTTGTTCGATAATTATTTTACTTCTACTATTCCATAGTTCCAACATATTATTTTGGAAACATAAAGTAAAGCTTCTTTCAATGGTAAAAACTTAAATTGAGTTTTCTTTTGAAATTTTCTTTCTACCTGACAATTACTTTTCTCCTATTAAAGTGCTTATTATACTCATTGCTTTTGAAAAAAAAAATTAGATCCTGGACAATATATAGTAAAGTAATATTACCAACTTATTCAACTTATATGCATTTACAAACTTTGAGTTTATAATTCACATTCCAACAAAACTGTTCAATTTTGTTTCGTTATTTTTTTTGTGATATACTTAAAAAACCAAGGAATTAAATTAATAAATCGTTAATATTAACCCTTTTGTTTTCAGTAATGAGCCTATATCTATTCACAATTTTATCAATACAACTTTCATATCCTGCAATGAATTCAATATTCAATTATAATGTATGCTTAAAGAGAACGAATGGTGTGTCGCCAACCCCTATTCATTAATATTTTAAAAATAAATACAAAATAAAATAAATCTTTTATTATCCCAAAGCACAATTTGATGATGTTATCCTATTTAATATTTATCCAAATTGTAAATTGCTAAATTTCTGTTTTCTTAAAGTCCTCGTATAAACACGAATATAGTAAAAAATATATATATAAAGTTACAAATGACTAAAGTGCGTTACCATAAAAATCAATATGCCAAGGAAAGATTATTAACATAAAGGTGTGATTTATCATCCCTAAAAAAGAAAAGCGGGAAAATTCACAATTTTATACCTCTCTTATTATATGCCGTATATAAAAAATTTAAGCTTATTTGCTGCGTATGGTTACCAGTACCATACCGCCAGATTTTGTTTTTCTTTATGTTTTCCCATCATTATATAATTTATATGACAGTACGAACATAATGGCAAAATTGTCAATGTTAAATTTTATCACACCCCCAATATCTTTTTCGTATATACAATTTATTTATCTATTTAGAGAAAGTCAATTCTTAAACAACATACCGAGTATATATATAAAGATGTCAGGATTTCTTCCTTAGATTTTCAATCTTCTCTCAATATGTAACTTTCACTTTTTTTCTATTTCTTTTTTTTTTTTTTTTTTTTTTTTTTTTCAACATTACAACATTCTATACGTGGAGAGTTTATGATAAATAAATAATAATTTTATTATCAGCGATTGAGTTTTATATATTATAACTTCTATGCTGATTTTGAATACAATTTCAATATACATAACTCGATAATAACCAGAAAAGAACCAACATGGGTTTCATCCACTATCCTATTATATGAAATGTACAACCCATAGTCAAGTCTGTCAGTTTCCAGTAGCTGACGTAGCAGAAGAAGATCTAGAGCATTAGAAAAAGGTTTTAACAATACAGGCTGTTCTATAACATTTAATGTGATATTTTTGCAAATTATTATTAATTCATCTCAAGTGTATACACTAACTTCAGATGGAAATAATGATGCTTAAATTACAGATTAATAATTGGTGATTAAAACTATGTCCGTGAACATTTGTCTGAAATTACATATATATATATAATTTAGGAAAAATTTCTTTAGGCTCCACAGATGAGATATTCGCCAATATGAACTTACCACAGAATTTGACTAATTGAGCGAGTCTAGTATTTAGTGGAAAAATGCAAAGAGCGGACATGATATGAAAGCATCTATAAAATAAAATTAACGCCAAATTCGAATTTAGCATTTATTCTTCAAATTATAGAAAACATGTTATTTTTATGTGTACTTTGCAAGGATATCCAATCAGATGGAAATAATATCTGAAAGTTAGTTTGAAATCTACATATAAAGTACTATATAGTATGTAGAATGTATTTATAATATTCTTTGATATAATATTCAGTTACTATTGGGAAATCAAGCTAGAAACTTTGTGTTGAAATTCTGATAATTATAACTCTTTGTCAAACAAAAGTTTCCATGGAGTGTAGTTTCACATGTAACTATGGTTTCACTTCTTTTATTTCCGTTTTATATCCATTTTAATAAACATAAGAAAATGTAATGCTTTTAATTATCTAAACATTTTTCTTTCATATTTTCCAACTTCATAATAATAATTTATAATTTAATTAAATTTCAGCTCTTGATTTTCATATATAGCAACACTTAATTAAAATTTTCAAATGGATATTTTTACATTTGTTTAATTGTGACTTTTTTTTTAATTTACATTGAAACTAAAATGCATCTTTATTTTACTTTTTTTTTCTCATTAAATTTGAAACAGAACTGAAAAGAATATCTACAAAGAAATTTGTTAGAATTAATTTTTATTTTTTGTTTGCAAATAATATGCACTGAGCAATATGAATGCAAACATCTCTAAATGCATTGAAAATGGAGTTACCGCTTAAACATTCTAGGTTACCAATTTTTGACTCCATACGTCGGTATCTGGTATCGTAATTTATGTCCTGTTTGTCAATAACGTGAAAAATTTCTTACCAATAAACTACTAATATTATCCTTTGTTGTACAAAGAACTAAAGATAGTGAAAGTAATCAATTAAGTACCAGGACACTTGTAGCAGTGACAGAGGTTTTTAATTTGAATTTTCAGTTTAGTATTGTGTATAAGACACTACACTAACAGTGTAGTGTGGTTGAAAACTTATTTAAAAACAATTTTTAAAAAAAATATTGAATGAAAAATAAGTCTTCCACCCTCAACAATTCAACAATAAGGAAAATAAAAAAAAAAAGAAATGAATATAAAACCCAAAAAAGTTTCCAAATAAAAATGCTAATAATGTGAATTGAACAATAAATTTTATTTCAAAAACTATTGCAATTTTATTGTAAAAAATTTATAGTTTCTTCTACACGACCATATTTTAATATTTTTATTTTTATTTAAATTTGACTATTTTATTTATCTATTACTATTATAAACGAAGAACCAAATCTTTTCTATAAGTCTTTTTGAAAGCCATAAAACATATTGATTTGCAGTTTTCAACGTCAAATACGGAAATCTGATTATTTATATCGTCTGACAATATAATACAAACAAGGTTTCACGGAAATACCTATGTGATCTTCTGATCTAATGGACCACATGGTATCAGATGTGAATGTCGATAAATGTACTAATTACATATTCGGTTTCATGGTTAAATAAAACATTTTCAATATTCTGCAGCAAAACAAATGGTAAGCCGTTAATTTTGAAATACCTTCTAAAATTCCTATTCGTAGTGCTTTGGGCAAGACATATTAAAAAGTAAATGAACATACAGCCTTCCACAGGAAATATATACACATGTACATAGGGCATATACAAATCTAAATAAAGGACACCATAACAATATACATTTTGAATTTAATATTACTTTTATTTTAATAAATGTTTAATATTTTACAAAAAAAATAAAAAAAAAAAAAAAAAAAATCTACTCCTTTAAGTAACAAAGGATGTCTTTCATCTATATAAATGTCATTTATAAATCCTCTTTGAAGAAGGGTTTTTTTTTTTAATACAATATACTACTTTTATGTTCGTTTAATATTGCTTTTTGGATCAAATATAGTCACTTTATATAGTACAAAGCCCATAAAAAAAGAAAGAATCTGTCATTTTTTATGAAGGATTTTTAATCTTCATCACTCTCTTTTACTTATATTATAAGCGGTAAACAATAATTTCATTCAACTAAAGTTTATTTAATTTTAATATTGAAAAAAAAATACTATCAAATATCATGTAAATATTTTCACTAAAGTAACTTTAGAATATGAAGAAAATTACATCCCTTAAATACTTTTTCTAACCAATTTTTACAATTACAAACAAATAAAATGTTTGTGAATCCTAATAGGATTTACACCAATGAATTCAAAAAGTTTAAATGGAAAACATACTCTCAGACACTGCAGACATCAAGCTATCAATTCGATATTATATACTAATATTTACTTAGAAGCATCCAAGATATCTAATATTATGCAGTAGCTATAGACGATGTTATATTTTACAATTTTACAATTTTGTAATAAAATGGGAAGAAATATGCAGAATTGCACAAATTAGCTCAATGTTATTGAAAATATGACACAGAATATTGAAAATCTTAAGATATCTTCCCATGACAAACTTTTAGGTATATCAAATTGATCCTGACGATATAATTTGCTACATTAATTACGAACGTGGGACTATTAAACGACAACACATTCAAAAAAATAAAAAAATATGCACAAGGTGAAAGCCTTGTAAATGGAAAATTTTATTTAATTATTGCCTTACAAAACATAGATATGAAATTTCTATTCTTAACCGTGATATTTAAATTTTTCCATAAAATACAGACATTCTATTGAATATGTTTAAAATTTAGGAAAATATACCAATTTCTATTGTAAATAAAATAAAGTCAGTTACATCTTATAGACAGACATACATCTAATCTTTACCATATGTGAAACATACCCGGCTAGATATACCTACATAAAATTCGCTTACGCTGTTTACGAGATATTTCCAGAAAATATCGCCACACTAGTTAATTTAATAGTTAAAATTAAAGATGAAAAATAGTTTAATTTTAATGATTATATAGTCAACTATAAATTTTGGTTCGGTGACGTAATGCGTACACCAGAAACTTATTGCGTTAAATTGGCTTTGAATATTGGAAAAGATGTAAGGAAACGCGGTCGCCCCACGATCTTCGGCATTTCCCACTTAATGGAATAGTGAACGATTTTCTTTAATATATTTTTTATCCTACAGTAATTTCCAATTGCGATCAAGTACGAGACTCAAACAATTCTGGTGTAGTATGAAATAAAGTTTTAAGTATTTATTTGTTGCACAACATATGAGTAAAAACGTTATTCGATTTAATCCATAGCTTCAATAATTTATATTTGGAAATTTATCAATGGAAATCTAAATTTTTGTTTTATTCCACAAGATCTTTATAATAGCTTTAGTCATTAACAATAAATTACTTTCAATGTATCCCCTTGTCCCAAACTTTCTATAATACCATTAAGTTTCCCTAATTACAAACTACATAACTAAATACTACTTGATTGATTTGCCTATGGGTGGCATTATTG
>JANSTX010054736.1:0-10764 GCA_027564355.1 Penthetria funebris | reverse complement strand
GAACATAATGTCAAAATTAATGTACGTTGACCTTTCAACCTAATTAAAATACCAAACAATTACAATGAAACACTTTTCCCTAATTATTTTGTATATATCCTTATTAACCTGATACTCTTATGTGTCTTATTACTATAAACAAATACATCGGCGCTATGCACAACTAGCTAAATGTGATCTAAATTGGTGAATACTCGTAATATAGGGTTGATTTTTACATATTTCTATATAATTCTTATATAATATGTGATTTTAACTACATAATGTTCAATGTACACATAAATTATGTCAACATAAATATGTCATCAAATGCAGTTCAAATTAATGTTACTTAATGTGTTAACACATTGTTAGTAATTTATTATCTATAAATAAAATTGGAAGACAAAAAAATGTATCTTATTTTTAAAAAATATTATTAATAATTCTGTATTTATTCATTTTTTTTCTTAGAAATCTTAACTATGTTCCATTCAACAACAAGTTATCCAGAAATGACAGGTAGTGTTAGTAATAATTCAGGTGTATATCATCAATCAGCAGTAACAGCAAATTCACCTGTATATGTACCATCAAGTAGGGCATTACAACATAGTCAATATGGTCATACGGCACCATTTACGGGCACATCGGTACCACAAAATGGATGGACAACAGATGGATTTGCCGCATCACATACACAATTACCACCACAGTTTTATGCACAAAATGTAATGATGGGTACATGGAGAGCATACGATCCAAGAAGCTTTCAAAGTACATCACCATATGATAGTGCAATGGATTTTCAATTTGGTGAAGGACGTGAATGTGTTAATTGTGGTGCAATTTCGACACCATTATGGAGGCGTGACGGCACCGGTCATTATTTATGCAATGCATGCGGTTTATATCATAAAATGAATGGAATGAATAGACCATTAATAAAACCGAGTAAAAGACTTGTAAGTATAATTATATAGGAAAAATAAGTAAATGCTTTTTTTTTTGGGTAGGCATATATAGCTAACGAGACTGTATTCATTTAATGGAAGTCTACGTAAACCGATGCCTCACCATCTCAATGTTTATGACTTCAGTGCGTCATATTTATAATACAACGTCAGTAAACCAACTCACAGTTTTTTTACAACGTCAGTAAACCAACTCACTGTTTTACGTCTATGGTGTCCAAAAATTTAAAACAAATGTTAATAATTTTTTTCAATTCAATTCTTCCCATTATTCCATATCACAAAGTCATTTTACACTAATAAACATTAAATCCACCCCTATAAAAGGAAATTTAAATAAAAAAAAAAATATTCCATTAAATAATATCATAATAATTTCCTTACTAATACGTGGATTCTTTATCATGTTGCTACATTTTCATTTCACTCGAATAACAGTAATACTTTTAAATCAATTATGTTTTATATCCTTTTTATGATGACTTAATAGAAATGTTGTGGGCGCACATTATTACAAACCATATATTATAGTATCGACAACGTTAAAATAATTATCTGTTAAGGTTATAATATTTATTAAAAACCTTATCAACGAACTTAATCGACATTTTTAATTCACATCTTTTCAATTACATTATTTATAAATTGCAAAGAAAATACAATACGAATTTTACCCAACTTCAATAGTCCTTACTGTGTGCTTTTGAAATTACAATACCAAAACATAAAATCAACATTTAGCAAAGACATTTTATTGATAATTTTTACATAAATAAAATAATACAACAAATTCAACAATTTTTCAACATAAAATCCATGAACAATTTCAGACAGCAACCAGACGTTTGGGACTTTGCTGCACAAATTGTGGAACACGTACTACAACGTTATGGAGACGAAATAATGAGGGTGAACCAGTATGTAATGCATGTGGTTTATATTTTAAATTACATGGTGTCAATAGACCTTTAGCAATGCGAAAAGATGGCATTCAAACGAGAAAAAGAAAACCAAAGAAAAGTGGTGGTAGCGGTAACAGTGCTAATGTAAGCAGCGGTGGTATTGTTAGTGATTTGAGCACTAGCATTAAAAAAGATGATATTGAAGGTATACACTTATAACAACTATAAAATATTATAAATAAATAAATTTAATTCATTTACATGTAGATATTAAACCATGTTTAACAAAAACACCATCAATATCACAACAGCAACATCATCATCAGCAACAGCAACAACAACAATTATCGAACAATTCAAAGAGTATTGTTGCATCAAGTGCTAAACAACAACAGCAGCAACAACAGCAGCAACAGCAACAACAACAACAACAACAACAGCAACAATCAATTCCAATTACACCATCAATGCGAAACAATAATAATAATAATAGTAATAATAATAATAACAATAATCATTCACAACATTCATTTACACATGCAACATCTTCATCACCAGCATCACATCATGGACCATCACTTGCAACTTATTCCTCAAGTTTAAATAATCCATCAAAATATGATTTATCAGCGTATACAAGTGTTCAGCATAGTTCAGTTGCAAGTAGCTATCTTCAACATGCAAATAATTTAAATCAAACTGTTTACGGAAATGTTAAAACTGAAAATAATTCAACAAATTATGATTATATGAATAATTGTTTACAAAACAGTTATTTTGGTGCATTAGGTACGCCAAATGGTGCTCATGCTGCCGAAATTGCCGGTTACCACCATCAACATAATGTTATTCAAGCAGCCAAACTTATGGCATCTTCCTGAGTTTAGTAATTATTTTAGATTTTAATTAAAATTTTAGTTCCTCATTATATTGTAATTTTATTATTATTATAATTATTAATAATATTATAATTATTTTTAGTATTATTATTATTATTATTATTATTGTGTGTACATATTAATAAATTTTCTGTATTTAATTAGTTTTTAAGAATTACTATTTTATAAAAAGAACTTAAAGATAATGCACTTATTTATATTATGCATAAAATTTGAAATTTGAATTTGATTTTAAATTAAATCACTTTTCGATTAGTTTCCGTTGGTTATGAGATTCGAAAAATGCTGATGAAATTCAAATTTAAGATTAACAATTCCAATCGAAGACTGTAATATTATAAGTCACAAACTTTTGAACTCACTAAACATTTGGATACAATTTGAATGAATATGATTACGAGAATATTACGAGTACAAAAATTCATTGTTCAGTATGGAATATGAACAGAAAGTCCATTAATTATTTTAATTTGTCATTAAATTATTCAGATCATTATCATCATCATTATTATTTTAATATTTTAGTAAACACATTAATTTCACTCCACAACTACCAGTGGTAGTAGCCTGTGATTTCCAGTGTAACTGACTACTTGTTATATCATTGACAGAACGTATTACTAATATGATTATCTCAAAATTCGACAATCTCTACAAATTCAATTTCATATTTTATTTAGCCAAAAGATTTTTAATATGCGTCAAAGTTACTTATTGGCGAAAACATAATTAGTGAAGACATATTCATCATTTTTCAAGTATCGCAGCTATTACTGGATTTAATTGGATATTCAACTATTCAACAGTTTCTGAACAGTTTTCTTATCCGATGGAAGTATTTTCGGAAGTTGTTTTAGCTGAATTTTATTTAATGATGGTAATTTATAACTCAATTTTCAACGGTCGCCATGTAGGGATACTGTAAATACAAGATCACAAGTTCATCAACAGAATGGGTGATACTTATTCAGACCGTCAAGTTAAAAACCAGTGGTCAAATAATATTACAATTGAATGTCTGATTGTTATTGACTAAAATATCCTAATGGGTGGGTGAAATTGGTATTTAAATTTACACATTTAATCATCCCCTTAAATATAAATTTAAATTTGTGACAAAAATGCTTGATATTCAAGCTAGTTTACAACTAACTGTATAATAAATATTTCTAGTAATTTATGTAAATTAAATTGAATTATATTAATCATTCAATATCACTAATCCGACTCGTTATTATATTATACAATCAATTATTATATGTGTGTATTATTTTTGTGTTTAGGCGTTAGGGCATAAAATTAAACAAATTTATTAGACTTATCCAATTTTACTGTTTATAATGGTCTCAATAAAATTATTTTTGAATGAATATCTTAAATTTTAAGATTGTTCAGATTCTAAGATTGAATTTCTCGAAGCTTCCTACGAATCTGCCAATAGCATCATGTAATTGCTCACACAGTTTTAGCAATACTAATTTTATTTCAAGAAATTTTATGAACGAATACCTCAAGATCATCAGTTATTGTCATTCAATTTTCGACTAATTATATATAGTATTATCTAGGCATAATTAAAAAAAAAATCTTAAATATCGTAGAATAATTAGGAAAACAGATAGATAAAATAAAGGACAACAACTAAATTCTACTTTTTCATCAAGTTCACTGAATTAAATTCAAATATTTTTATAGACAATATTTAAGTAATTTTATGCAAATTTATTCTAAGTTGAACCTTGTATTACTGATTAAACATCTAAGTACTGCAAAATATCACTTCTAATAATATGGAAAATATACATATTTATAATTGAGATAGATTTGCTTCTTACTTAAGTAAGAATCAAATCTAGAGACTAATTCAATCATATTTAATGTAATTACCAATTTATTGTATAAAATGTAATTTGTATCAAAGAATTTTGTTTTATACAAAATCATAAAGAAATTTGTCACTGGTAAAGCTAATGGCCAAATAAAATTATAATGAAATTAATACAGAAACAAATTTTAATTTTGTTTGACAAAAATATATCATAATATTTAAATTTCACTTAGTATATTTAGTTACTAATTATACCATTGACTTTCATGTATTATTACGGAAATAATTCCCGAAATTATTTAATTTAATTCACAATATTGGAGTAGTAGACCTAAATCGTCATCAAATGACAAAATCTCATAGTCATTCTTGAGATTATTTTGTCGATTATTTCATTTTGTCAGCATTAACTAGCAAACAAAATAATTATATTATTTTTTAACACTATGCTGATTTTCACTATATTTTAAGAGTTAAAGATACTTATCTCAGTTGTCATTATGGCATATTGATTTAATTTTACTTGAAATTTTGAAAAAAAGATATTTTAACCGCCAATAAATTTGAATATTAATGGATAACCCATTAAAATATCAGTTAGCGAACTATCAGCTATGTTATTCAATTCAACTTGTGTGTTAATGTCGTATTTGTCTCAACAAGTAGCTTGTAATTATATGCACCGTTTAACTGAAATATTCAAATGTATAACCGGATAATTATAATTTGATTCTACATTTGCCAAATCATAAATTATAGTTAGTGTATTTGAGTTTACATTTGATGTTTCGTGTATATTAGAAATGACAATATAATATTGTAGTGCCGTCCAATGTACCCATATGGTGTACAAATTAAAATGATGATGATAAGATCAGTTAAGTGATATATTGTCTTAATTCAGAATATTTAGTTAGGAAAAAATCAATTAAATTGAATAGAATGTATAATATAGTATAGTATATTGATTAAGAAATAAGTATACATATAGATCAATTGTTTTTGTTAAAGACATTGAATTGCTAATTACATTTCAATAATCCTTTAAATGTATAATAAAATTTGAAAACAAATATTACACATTGTGAAACCGTTTATTCACCCCCAATATTATTATCGTACTATTTTAACATAATTTTATTTAATTTTAATTATTAAATCACTTGTAAATATAAATCACATATTATGAATAAGTTATATATTTAAAATCAATTATATCTTGTAATAAAATATAAAAAATTAAATAAATAAATCATAAGAAAATTATTATTTTTTTGTCTGATTTTCCTTAATAAATTGTGAAATTCAATGAATTTATAATTAATTGAACACGTGCCCAAATATATAGAAACGAAATTCAAATTCAATAATTTACCATTCAGAAATAAAATTTAATCTGAAAAAAGATATTTTTACCTTATGATATATTTTTTTTTAATAATGAATTTGATTTCTTTTTATTTATTTCCTGATGAAGGGTCATATTGTCACATATGAATGACATAATAATATACTGTGTGAAATACTTGATAGTAGATGCAAATTTAAGTACATACACAACATTACAAAGCATTTTTGGAAAAGGTATTAAAAAAAGAAAATATCGAACGAAAATAATATTCAATAATACAATAAATTGGCGCCTAGCATACAGTTATCCAATAGTCCGGTTAAATATAGGGCCGGATACACGAAGAAGGCAAGTTTCGGTTCCAGACAAAATAAAATTCATATTATGACCTTTAAATGCGAAAAGGCGCCTGAAATACATTTGACGTCAGTAAATCATTTTTAGATTAAATTAACCGTTATGTTCTGAAATACCATCCAATTATTTTAATTATCAGATGGTAAATTTCAACAAACAATACTCCTCCCATCCCCAATATTAATACAATACAAAATCTTTACTCAGACAATCCAAAAATTGTAAACATACTGCATCCAATTGCAATATAACAAATAGATTTGTATTCTCGAACTATAGATACATCAATACAACTCTTCTTAAGTGCTTCAACTGTGGTGGAGTAAATACCGGAAGCTTAAAGATAAAATTAACGAGAACAATTGATTGATGAAGGAGCACCGTGAATTTCATTAACTTAAACTTAGCATTTGTTAATGCTTGTGGTCTCACTTCTCATCAGCTGCCTACAGACTTATCGCCCATTAAACCAAACTTTCAATACAGATAACACATTGAACGGACTCATTGCCGAATGCCTGCAATTTTACACCATAATTATCGAATTCCTTGAAAGTAAGATTTATCATCCCGACTCAAAAATGGGCCTTCTATAGATACGACTATATATAAAATAAAATAGAATTTTAAATGATTTGAATATGGTGACAAAGAAAACCATACTTAATGAAAATATAGTTATATGAAAATCAATAGGTTGTGTATAAAACACTTTTTTGTGTTTTTTTTTTAAAAACTTATCCTTTGTAACGAATGTAAGTATGGTAAAAAAAAAAAAACGGAAAATGTAACCAATAACAGTGGAAATAAGAAAATAAATAATCAAATAATCAGTATAGGCGGTCGGTCAAACGCCATACGCCACGTAAACATTGTTCAATTGTCACCTCGTATGTCAAACATTATTTCTAATATGATATTATATATAGTCAAGTGTTTAACAATATGTTTCTATTATTTACATAATTGTTAAGGAAAACATGAACATTTGAAAAATGATTATAATTGACACCTTTTTTATTCCATGAAAATATTATTTATAAAATCCTTCTCTATATATACTCGTCTTATAATTTTATAAAATTCACAGCAAATAAAAAAAAAATAATTAGAAAATATTTTTTCAGTATAAAAAGAATATACAAATGAAAATTTTGGTTTAGTTTGAATTTTCCGTTCGATTTAGTAAAATAATTTCCCATGAATAATAATAGTTTGTCTAGTGGTAGTAGTAGTAACACAAGACATATTATTTCTATAATACCTTGTCGAGTGTGTGGTGATCGAAGTTCAGGAAAACATTATGGTACTATTTGTTGTGACGGTTGTTCATGCTTTTTTAAACGAAGTATAAGAAAAGGAGTCCTATATACATGTATAGGTATACCGAATAAAGACCAAATAAAATCTATTTTAAATTATTTAAATGCTGATGAATTAAAATTTTTAAATTCTGTTTTTTAATATATTTTTATTTAATTTTTGAACAAAAAGCTGGTAAAGGAAATTGTATTATAGATAAAGCACGAAGAAATTGGTGTCCTTATTGTAGACTACAAAAATGTTTTGCATCACGAATGAATATATCAGGTAATGTCTGGCAAAACAAGAAAAAAAAATTTAAAAAAGTGCATAGAATCACATCTAACTAATATGAACAATTTAATACAATAGCGGTTCAGGAAGAACGAGGACCAAGAAAACAGAAAAGGAGAAAAGGTCACTGCATCGCAAAAACTGAGAAAAATAAGTTAGAAAAAATGAATGAATATATTGAAAAAGTTCAGTGTAATTTTAATTATTCACCATTTGTTATTAACGACATAAATCATCATATTTTATCACAGATTTTAATTGCTTGCATAAAACAAGCAAAATGTAATGAGCATTTTCGATATTTTAGTCAATTACAACAAAATATAATATTGAAAAATGTTTGGTCAGAATGTTTTGTACTACGAGCATCACATTGGTCAATTGACATTAGTTCCATTATTGAAGAGTAAGGGTTTTTTTATTTTATTATTTTTGATGATTTGTAAAATTTATATTAAGTTATGCATTGCATAAAATTACATATAATATTAACATACACCCCTTAGACCAATAATTTATTATATAAATTTGCCTGTATATAATTTTTCAAAATATCCCGATCTTCTGAACCTAGTGGTCAAAGCAATTTTAATATAAAATACTCGTTTTCAATTATAATATTAAAAAAAAGTAAAAACTGTACTGAGTATGTCAATCCTGTTTCTGTTATATCAATATGTATAGAAATACCCACAGAATTAGCCGTATCAATAGCAGAAAATAACTGCGATAAGACTAAAAATAATTTTAAAGGGATAACTAAAATCTTGTTATCGATAGGATTGGGCTTTAAATGCTATTCGGACTCCAATTCGTGAATTAAAATTCTTCATAAATAATTCACTGGATTACATTGTGCGATAATACAAGAACAATATTAATACCATCACCAGGTCATAAAAAAGAGGTGACTGCTGAAGACATAATCGACAAAATTCATTATTTCATGAGATATCTGATATGTTAAACATCTCATGTGAACATGTACGTAACATGAATATTTGAATATACACGTTTGTTAAAAATCAATCAAAAACTTTCTTAATGTTTTGACTTCAATTCGTAAGTTTTTTTTTTGATCAGTTCAATAATCTAATAACGATTATTGTTGTTTAAGAATACACATATGTTACGCAAAACACAAAAAACAAAACATGAAGGCAGTGATCAGAGAGTTCTGCTAACTACTAAGTTTAAAAAATATGTCATAGTAACACCCAAGTAAAGTTTATAAGTTAATCCAACGTGGAATCAACAGCAAATTCCATTTTATACAATAAGACAAGACAGTGTGACCTATATTTATTAACACTATGACACTTCAAATATTCAACGATTGGGTTTCCGGTGGTAACGTCATCTTCACCATCTTAACATTTTCGCCTTAATGGTGCATCTGCATATAATATCAAATGTAAACTCAAACCAGTATAATTTACATTTACCAACTGTATTGGATGGATCAAAATTATCCAATTACACATTTGAATATTTCAGTAGCGTATGATGCTGCAACAACCTAGTTTATTGTTGAAATTTTTTTTCAAACCCGTTCGCTGAACATGACACCCGGCCGAGTTACTGGTGGATACCGCGTGAATAATTGTCATCCACTATACTCTCGTTACAGTTAATCTTATGACTTAACTTATAATGATGTAAATCTAATAATAATATAATTAAAATATTAAAAATAATTTCTTTCCACATAAATAGGTGTAATGATAACAATTTAAAATGCATAATTAGAGATACAAAGTTGCTTAATGCGGATTTAATAGAATTATCATTATTGGAAACGCTGATTTTATGTAGAAAAGGTATAATAATTAGTTCGTATTTACAATGAAATGAATATTTAAAATAAATTTATTTCAAAGTTATATTAATTGTAAGTATTCTTGCTAATGGTACTGAAGGTAGCGGTTATATATTTCATTAATACAATAATTATAAATTATATTTTGAGAAGTTTAGTTATTCGGTTCATGAAATTTTGGATATTAAATGTGACCAAACGTAATGAGACTAAGTTGATGTGTGGTGTCGGTAGACATATTTTTCGAAAGCAACTCACTCGAAATGAGCATTTAATATGCGTAAACTGTCAACTTTGCGAAAATTATTGACTGGTTTCCAAAAGATCTTACCAAAAAACTCGGTAACACCAGCCTATCAAGTTATAGTCAAATGTTTAACCGATCAACTACATGTTTAATGTACATTAGAAAGTAGTACAGTTTTTCAGTTGATAGAAATAGAAAGGTTAATATGATGATGATATGATGATACAATAATTTAAACGATTGAAATTAGATAACTATAGTCAAAGTATGATTCGAATTTTTGTTTTGATATTTATCAACTCACAATTCCAATGCAGAACACTGTTCTGATTCCGTCTCACACGAAATTGTTAACTAAACTCCTACAAATGTTAAAATTTAATGTAAACCATGATTAATTCCATCTATTTTTGTAAACAGAATATGCACTTAGTATTGAGGAAGGATGTCAACTAGATGTAATTACTGAACGCGGTTTAGTTGCACTAGGTCGTTATACGTTACAACAAGTCCATTGGTGTCGCTATGGAAAACTTTTGTTGGGTCTAAGAGGATTATCTCTTCGGAAATTTGATAGTGTTCTACAAGGCATATTTAAAAATATTATAAATGAATTATTAATAGACAAATAAATGTATTTAAATTTAAATAATAACATTTATTTCTTAAAAAAATATCTTCATATGAATTGAACTCTTCTGTATGTAATATATTAATATTATATTAATATTAATATTAATATTAATAATAGGCTTAAAAAAAAGTACTTCTCCTTTTTATTTTTTAAAAAGCTTAAGAAAATAAGAAGTAGA
>JANSTX010054735.1:0-12542 GCA_027564355.1 Penthetria funebris | reverse complement strand
CCACCAGCATACCAAACATTTTCCAAGTCTTTTGTATCCGGAACTTTGTCATTTTGTACCCGTGTCCTGTGATTACATCGATTTCCATGATGCCTATTGTACACATATTGGCAACTGAGTTAGAATGAAAGTAGCCGAAACGCGACACACCGGTATCCTTGGCTCGAACAAAATATTAATTTATTGAAAAATGTTATTGTTGGAGCACAAAGGTTGAAAAGAATCCAGAATTAATGCTATTCCATCAGTAGCATTTATGATTACTATATAAATAAAGCTAATGATAAAGAAAACAACCTCATATTATGGGATTCATTCTGATGAAAAATGTTTATTGGGTGTTTATTCTATGAGTTACATTTTGCTGGTCTACCGCAATTTTATTTAGAAATCTATGAATCTGTCTAACCAATATTTAGTCAATTCTTTCAATTTCAGCAACATACATTTAATTGATTATGTATCTATGTTATATAGACTTATTGGCTTTTTCATTTAGTCGGTTGTACTTTTGTTAATGATGGAAGCAATTGATTGATGTAAACTGCAGACGTATTTGTGAATCTATTGCCGAGTTAATTTAACCTGTTGACTGACGAATTCTATATTCGTTCTGGAACTATAATATGTATGACTTTAAATTAGGATTTATTGTACGTATTTTTTTTTCTCAAATTTGTATGTCAAATCGGCTTTTTTTTCTCTTATATTAAAACTAAATTATCTATAATTGTTTCCTTTATATATAAACCAAATACTATTTCAATTGAAACGATATAAATAAAATTGTACAACTAATGAAACTTAACAACGATAAAAAAGGGTATGTGTACTATTGTTAATTTCTGTGGAAATTATTAAGGAATTTGACACTATGAGTGGTAATTTTATATTTTGTTCATTTTAACAAAATATAAATTTTCCTTTATGCTTTTCTTTTCTTTTTCAATTTTATTCCTCTTTTGATTTAATAAAGCACGCGATTTTTACATGAACATGCATATTTTTATGCCTTCCTATATAGGCACTACGATTTTATCCATATAATTTTTGATATGATTAATGGTAAGATTGAAGAACGCATAAATCGGGTAGTTAAACTATTAAATAAAACAAAATAAATAAAAATATTTGATTGTTTTAACCAAATTGTATCGCACAGTTTAAATGCCGTGCAATCATCATAGCCATGAAAACCATATGTCTAAATATACATACGAGTACTCGTACAAATTTTGCATTGAATCACCCATCACGTGTATAATTACTGAACTATCAAGTATAACATTTAAGTTATACTTAACCAATTTTAACGTTGACTGATGTCATTATGATAACTTGATCACATATGATGTGTCAATCAGCCGTCTAATTACGAAAGTTGTTGTCTATGTTAATCACGACATAAAAATAGTTTTTAATGTAACTTCGATGGAAACATTCTTATCTAGTCCCTATTTCAAAATGAGAGACATATTTTATTTTGTGTCTTAAGCTATTTCAAGGGCTATGACATAAACTACGAAGCTTTTAAACAAGTGTTAATTCTCGATGATTCAGTTTTGAATCAGTGATATATAGTAAACTATTTCAAGGACTATGACATAAACTACAAAGCTTTTAAACAAGTTTTAATTTGACATAAACTACGAAGCTTTTAAACAAGTGTTAATTCTCGATGATTCAGTTTTGAATTAGTGATATATATTATATAAGTTTTACAATAGTAAAAAGAATCTATTAATCAGAAATACTATGCTTTACTATAATGAAATGCATTGTTAGATAATATTTTTTGTTTAGAATCAATAGATCTTGATCTTTCCTAGTTTTATCAATTTTGACAATTTGAAGGTCATATTCAATTAAAATACGTAGTTTACAAACAAAAAAAAAATGGTATTAAGCGAGTATGTGGTTGGTGTATTATATATTTACTTAAACCATAGTTTAACTGTGCTTGCACCAAATATAACATTTTCTTATCTTAGTTCAGTCTTTCGTCAGATATTTTCCTATTTACTCTATTTCATTTTTGAGTAGAATAAGTTATTTACATTAAAACTTAATAATCTCCGTTCATCATTGTTTGACCTCTGCCTTTAGCATATAAAGTTTGAATAAAAACTTTATTTTATTTAATTTTTGTCATATGTATGAATAGTATATATAATTTGCTTAAAATGCTAGTAAATGCATAAAAATGTAAAATGGTTTAAGGCTATTTATTATACATAGTTTTTCAGAAATAATTTTTTGTTTTTTTTTTTGGAACAAACAAATAATTAGCCAAAAGTGTTTATACAACCAAAAAACAAATAGCCCAAAGTGAAAATACTATTTGTGTTCATATTTAAAAAAAAAAACCATACAGAAAAAGTGTTTTATTTCTGTCTGAAAAAATGGTACTTGTATATTTTAGTTTATTAAATTACAAGTTTTTATAATTTATTCAAATTCTTTTTTAAAAATAATTTAATTAAATAAACTAACCATACAGTTAATTAGTTTAATTGAAACTTATTTTAGGCAACATATTTTGTTTTTGCACAAGTTCTCATCTATGCTTTTATAAATATATATATGTATATATATATATGACACTGAGATGCAGAATCACCTTTTCTTGCCGTCAAAAGATTTACGTACGACATATTAGTAAATGCCCCATTTAACCCTCAGAGGAGGGTAAACTTTTTTGGTAGACCTTCAGCAAAATGTCAATAACTACAAAATTTGAATTTAAAAAGAAGACAAAAAAATATGCAGAATATAATATGCAGGGTTTCTCTCTCTCTATAGTGTTTTGTCTAAATTATATTTTTTTAAAATTTGTAAGAATCAGCTATATAATTATATTATTATTTATTTTTTTTTTTTTTGTAAAAAGTTGACGCCTAACCTCTAAATGGCATGTGAATAAAATTATCTACAACCCTTATTTGAATATTATATTCTAGAAAGCTGAGGTAAATGAAGTGAAAGTCGGAAATAAAAACCACACACATTTTTTAAAAGGGCAACTTATTATGTGTGCAAAACTATCGTATAAAAAATAGCTTTAACTTAAAAAAAAACTATTATTTCGGCTGAGCTCTATAGAGGGGTTATTGACGTATATCCTGCTGATTTGCAATATTTGCCAATATTACTTTTATCCCTTGGGTAGTATGTAATTGGGAAAGCTCTCGACTTATCGATATTTTTATCACAGATTTTCACTTCATTTACTTCAGTTTTCTGTATATATAATATGCAAATAAGGGTTGTAGATTATTTAATCCATATGAGATTTGTAGGATATGATTATGAGATAATATCTTAAATTTAAATTAATTAGTTATTGATAATATTTTTTTTTACCCTTAATAATTTTTTAAAAATATATTTTTGACAGAACCCTATAGGGTGATTCTTTACACATATCCTGCATATTTTATGAATGTTTCTTTTTATTTATGAATTCAATTTTTGCACTTATTGTTGCTGAATTTCTACCAAAAAAGTTTACCCCCTCTCATTGGTAAAATTTTTGTCATGAGAACATCCTCTTTATCTGACGTCAATATTCCCTATTTTGGGTGCGAGGAGTGATGATAGTACATTTTCGTCATGTATTGTTGTATATTCGAATAGTTGCATTTTATATGTTTTTCAACTGACGAATTCCACTAATATTCATATCCATCACGTTGGACGTCATTTTCTATGCGATGACAATTCGAGATGCAGTCACTTATTCAGTTCAGTTTCAATTTATATACAATCATCTAAGAAATAGAATTTTAACGGTTTTTAGACTAAGTGAAATTTAGTGGAAGGAAAGTGTTACCATTTTTGTTTAAAGGTAACCCAAAATACGTGGATCATATTACCGAATTGAAATCGAAACAAAAGAAAGTATTGTCGACTGTAAATTTATGTCATTTTATGACCGATGTATATAGGGATGTTTAAGGTAATTTATTCTGATCTAATCTATGTTATTATCAGTGATGACCACCCCTAATAAACAGTCAATAAACATCATTTCGTCAAAAACCTGTATGAAAATAAAATCAATATATTTAAAGGTATTTTATATATAATAACTTACTTGTTTCACATTGTGTTTAAATAAAACGTAACCAAGATCTGATGTACATTGATAACCTTTGACATTTAGTTGTCTCTGTAAAAAAAAAATCATCAAAATTTATAGCTATTTTTTGTTCATTCATTTTCTTTATCGAAAATTTATTTACCAAAGTATGATTTGTTACTAATATTTTAACCGAATCATTGGTAGTATCTAAAACAGCCAGTCCACCATCATCTGATTGAAAAACAAATTTAGTGCGTGTTACCCAAGTTGGTGGTAATCGATTTGGTGTTAAATCCCCCTGTAAATATTCATCTAATAGCATACGGCGACCTGACCAATATAGTAATTCGTCTACATATCTGTAAATTTCGATATTATCAGTTTAATTATAAAAGACATTGATTGATGGATTGCTATATATTTTGGGTTATATATTCGCGCGAATATATTAGTGAATTTTACTTTTCTTAACAATAAATTATGTAAGTATACATGTATACTGACTGACTGACTTATGTTGAAAAACTTTATTTAAAAAAAAAACTCGAAATAAATGAATTACTGCCTATAACATACAACATATAATTTTCTAATGTCAACTTCTTATTAATTACTATACAAAAACACTGTGAAAATAAATAAATTCTACTCATATAAACAATTATTTTATGTTTTGCGTAGGCGTCAGATGAAAATCGGAAGGAAAACACAGTCAAATATAAGAAAAATTGATCATATTTATAAATTATACTCGTACAATGTATAATGAACACTTCAAATCATATTATATCAGTACTTACCCTAAAAGGTATATTGCTGTAACAATGCCTGCTATTACAAATCCAATTACTAATAGCGAAAAGATTATGCTTTTCCAATTGTGACTTTCTCCATATTCCAGATCCTGTGAGAAAAATCAGATATTGATTAAAATTTATTATGTAAATTGAATGTAACTCTACATTTATGTACTTTAGAGAGATTTATGAGATTGGATTAATAAAGATACTATAATTTAGTCACAATTGAATATACAATGTTATATATTCCATCCATTGAGCAATAAATTTGGAACTTTATATTTCTCAATTTGAAAAATCTATGGAAATATTATTACTCTTACTCTATCTTTAATCTTTATTAATTATCGATTTCGCTATTCCCATCATGGTCAACACTCTTGAAAAAGTTTTAAGTCTAATTACGATTTCTTTAAGATTCCATGAAGTATGAGACAAACATTGAATTGAACAGATTAAATATCCTATGCTGATAGGTTATTTACTTACGTCTTGTTTTTTGTCTTTTGGATCTTGAACTTGTAATGTCTCGTCTGGTGGTAGACGCCATGATCCACCGCCACCTCCACCACCTCGATCTGAATGCACATTGGCATGCATAGCACAGGCCCAAAGAGGAGCCTATGTGGCTTTCTTCTATCCCCGCCACGCTTGCCTCTTTTGTTGTATCAGTATTTGAGCACGTACCGACCACCTGAAATCAATATAAAAGAAAATATTCAATAAATTGGAAAATTAGAAAAGCCGTTTTTAATGTCAATCACATGAATCATCATCATTGTCATCATCATTCAAAATTACTATATTCTTATTATTATTATTATTATTATTATTATTATTATATTTGATTAACAGAATAAGTTTTCCATCACATGTGTATACCCGTATATAATTGAAATATCAGCAAAAATTGTCCAAAAAAAAAAAATTCAATTGCCTTTTACATCCTCAATTGAGAGAGAATCAGAAAATCCTATTTCTATATGGCAATGGAATTTATTCAAGTCATGTTTTCACTTGTAACAAACACGTCTTCATCAACATAGGAAAATTATTATAGTTTCGAATATAAAATTTACTTATATTTATGTAACTCTGTAACACCACCACCATTCGCCGCAGTGAGTAAAATATTGTTACTTTAAATACTTGAAAATAACCATTTATTACATCCTTATGGAGGAGCCATTAAATTATGACCGAATAAATATTTTGAAACGTGAACTGGGAAATTTGTTATGCGGTTCTGGGTACATGTTTTCTGCTTTGTAGGCAAGGAACACAGTCCCATTAAATTTTGTAATAAAAAGCAATTTTAAGTTAAATGATTTTTATTTTTCTATACATTCAGTGGTTTGATGCCACTATACCAGTACTGGTTAGTAGGATTTGGTAATAATTTTTTTAAGGGCTATGCGATTAAATTTTATTACATTTGTTTCGTTTAGTTGAAACCTATGAGTTGTAAAAATTTTTTTTTTTCCAATTAAAATACATTGAAGAGTATTAAATATTTCTATAGGAAAACATATTAAATTCAGTTTACTAATGGTGAATTGTTGAAATTCAGAATAGATATTTAACCTCTTCTTCTCAACTTTTATATGTAACCATCTCGTCGTCGCTGTAAACGTATAAACTTTGGCAACTCAACACATTTGAGCTGAAGGCTAATTATGAGTGAAGGAAATGTTTGGTTAATACCATAACCATCTATCAATTAAAAAGTCAGAATAAATCTTATATATTCTCATTGTGTGAACAAGAGTTTTGACGTTATGTTATAACTTTTTATAATGCAACATAATCGATTGTGGAATTGATTAAGTTTTAGTATAGAGGTGAAAATTTTTTTGACATGTGGAAATAAGGTCTGCGGTAAAGGTTCGATAAAGGGGTTACTATTGTGAAAATAGGGGTTGCGGTAAGGATTCACACCCAACCACTATCGAAAACTTTGAAATTTTACATTCAATTTTTACATATATACAACATATAGATAGAATTTTATCATAAACTTGTGGTCTCTAGTAAACTCAATTGGGCTAATATTTAATGACTGGTAATAATCAAAACCAGAATTAATAATCTCTAATGGTATCCTTATAACTATTTTAAAATTCATCATTTTACCAAATCCCATTTAAATTATTGAGTCATTCCATTCAATTTCACTTTCATAATCAATTTTTGTTAATTACTTACGATTTAATTTTAAGATAAAATTTAGGTCATAAAATATAGTAGAAAATAATTTCAAATCGTGTATATCTTAATAAAATATCTTTAAATATATAAAATATCCTTATATAATTATATATTAGTCGTATACAGTTTTGAAGAAGCTCATTATCATTTAATTAAAAGCGCGTCAGTAGTTCAAAATTGAATGTATTAATAAAGTATGTCATTCCGTGAATTATGAAGTTTTAAGGTAAAAATTAAAATTATGAAGGTGAGTTTAGTTGATAATAGTTTCTTTTATTATATATGACTATTTATATATTCTGGTTTTCAGAAATTTCACTCAACGTGAAAGGAGGAATTTTGTTCCTCAATAATTCATCTTGATATTTTCCATATTGTATTATGAAATCAATATAAATGAAAAGCATATTTTAAAAATTTTTACTTAATTATTAGTTAACTAGAAATGTAATCGACATATACGGCCACTTTATTTAAATTATGTAAAAAAGTCAAGAATTTTATAGTCATTAATATATTATTTAATATAGAACATTAATTTCCCACAAATTTTCCAAAATCTTTCCTTTCGTTGCATCATCAAACTATGTAAAGTATAAGAATTATACGGTAGTTATAGTAAAACTTATTAATTTTTAAAAGTTCTTAATTTTTTTTTTTAATCTTTGCAATATCAATTTTCTTCCTTTACATAATTTACTTTTCCATAAAATTTTTGTCGAAAATATTTATTCGTCTCTTGTATCTTTTTCACTTTAATTAAACTTTCCTCATAGTATAATTAAATTTAATCAATTATCCAGTTTTGTGTAACCACGAATTATTATAATAGTCTTTATAAATGTATATTATATAATAGACTGCTATTTCTAAATGGAATATGTATAGAATTACATAATTATTTCCTATTATTGGGTGAGACATATTTCCTATTATTGGGTGAGACAAATTTCTATATTTCTACTAAATCCATATATCCTTGCAATTGTATATAGTACCATAAATATAATAAAGTTTGTTACAATTTAGTTTTATGAGTTCCATATAAACTACGGACATTATAGCTATAGAAAATAGAGAATTTAATTTAAATTAATAGATTGCATGTGTGACATATTAAGAAATGCAGTTGTAATACTTCATTTTGGATTATCTAAAAAAATAATGTGATAATTGAATGAAAATAAATAGCATTTTAGGTAAAGAAATGCTTTGCACTGTTTTAATTTGAAATTGTTTTATTTTAGTTAGACGATATTTAATTAAAATTAGAAAATAGTTTTTTTTTCTTTGCCCGGTTTTATACGAGCATATAGGAATGTTTATATTGAGCATCTGCTATTCCTGACTACAACTTAACTAGGCTATAAATTAATTATTTTAGCTTTCGGTCAATTTCTCACTAATAAAATTTATACACCACGATAGTAATATATTCAATTATGCACAGGTTACCATCAACCACGTTATTGCACGAGAAACATAAACAAATATCTTTAGATTGGATGTGAATAAAATGAATACTCATCAAAACAAATTCGTTTGGAACTTGGATCATTTAAACAATGCTTAATCGGCTATGTGGCTTCAGAATTTCAGAGATACACATATACTCGCAGACTTCTTACAAGGAGACTTTTTATCAGCATACTTTGTTAGACAACCGATATCGAGGCTATATTATCTATTATTTTATGAGAGAAAAAAGAAAACACCCACTAATTACAATTCATAATATTATAATATGAAGCACAGAATACCTCTCTAAATACGATGTTCATATACTAATGCTCCTCAATTATCCTTACATTATAAATAATTATACTCACATGTAATATGTGCTGTATGTCATTTAAAAGTTTTGTTCTATTTCTATATGAGAATTTCTATTGCATAAAATATTAAATATTTTAACAGATTTCTGGAAATCACATTGTCATAGTCATTAATCAAAATGTTCATGGAAAATTATCGTATCACTTCAATATTATTCATAAATATACGAGTATACGAGTATGAAATTCATACATGAGATGCGATTTTAGATTTATATTACTACATTATTTTTTTGTTGTTGTTGTTGTTGTTATGCTGTTACATGTATGTTTGGTAGAGGGATGAAAATATGTACATAATATCACAATAACTATGTTATATGTCTGATGAAACATAATATTGTATATATCCCTTGTATATGTTCCTTTCCTGTGAATAATAGATCAACCATTTGTAACATGTTGTTGGCATATATCGTGTGTTAGTATTTGGATAAAATATGATGAATATTAGAACATCATACGATGTATGAGATGCGATAAACAAACGAATATTGGATAAAATTTTCTATTTAGATTTGATTTTTGAAGTTAGACATGAACATACTGAAGAATAGTAGCAGGAAAATAATAATAAACTATTGTATCTCATTATGAATAAATAATTTAAGATCATATTTGTAAGATTTTTAAGATTTTGTAATGCGATGAATTAGTTGTAAAAAGTTATCATCATCATCATCATAAGCAGCATGCTTAGGTTCTTTTAAAGTATACGTTAAGAAAAATTCGTATTCAAAATTCATCACAGATGATTGATCTTACCGTATATATCAGGGGTGGCCAAACTCCTTGATAGTCCGAGCCATTTATCAAAATTTTAAATTTTTCACGAGCCGCAACTAAATACGTAAGGTATACAAAAAAGGTTGGTCGATTTCGGACGATTACGCCACTGTTTATGTTTGTTTGCGCAGTTATCGATAAATTATGTCATTCTTAACTTTAGCGGAAATGAAATTTATTACAACGTTGCAGTTAGTATTTCATATTTTTTGTCAGTAATTTAAAAGACATTTTGAAACACATACGGAACGATAATAATAATCAAAAATATAATAGCACAAAAATGAAAAGGGAACTGGGGTACATGTATCGAGAGTCACAAATAATCCTTCAAAGAGCCGCATGTGGCTCGCATGCCGCAGGTTGCCCCCTCTTCCCTGTTATATATGATCATCATTTAAAGAACTTTAAGAACATAGTAGTTTATCACTCAATTTAATAATGCCCATTAAACATTAATCTATATATCAAACGCGAAACTTGAATATACCAACGTGAACTCGATGTTTGAATTGGTATTTGATGCATATTTAGAATGGTAAATGAACATTGAATTCATGCCTTACACATGTTTGTGATGTATTTGTTAAGTTTATAATGGCATATACCTTATATAGTTGTTTAACAGTTTAGATCTTATTGAATTGCTATAAATTACTTTATTAATACTTTTTAGCATAAATTCGACTTTTCTATTTTATGACTAGAAAGCGATTTAGTCAAGATAGAAATGTACCTTTGGGTTGTTAATTTTCTCATCTTGTCTGTATACATTCAGTTATATTAGAATGTGTATACATACTTGAAGTGCACGGAAAAAGTAATCAAAATTATCGATGATATCTTAGCATTTAATAATTTTCACTTTTAGAAAATTAGTGAATAATGTCGTGAAAACATATGACCGCATATACTGGCTATATGAAGGAATTTTGTGCATTTTTTCGGATATAAAAAATTTGGAAATTATTCATAGGAAGTCGACTTGCTAGACCATGCTCCAAAACTGCATATCTCAGATTATAGAATTTTATTCTAGTAAATCATATTAGGTCGTTGGTTCATATTATTCCAAATTTGTATTTCAATTTTCAAATATGTATTAGCAAATTTTAAAATAAGAATCATTGCAATTTGCTTCATTTGACTACTTATTGTTTTGCAATAAATAGAAATTGTATTACCCCATTTATTTATATCGTATATGGTTTGATTGTAATTCAGAAGTTATTACTACATTAATATATGAGAAAATGTCATTAATTTCGGGAAGAGCTCATAATTCAGTGTGTATAAGTTCCATTATAAACCTATCATTTTTTTTAATGTTTGAAGCATTCGTATTAAGTATAGTGTCATAGTCATCAAATTTTGATTTCGAAAGTATAATATATTTTATCGATTTTTTAAAAATTTTAATTTCAAATTTATTTTCGTATGTGATTAAAAGTACATAATTGTATTTTCCAATTCTTTAGTACTTATTTGACTACTTATAACATTTCTAAGATTTCAAATGTGAAAACAATTCTTAAATTGTAATCCTATTTATAGTAAATTTAAAATGTTATTTAAAATAATTAGTTACTTGAACATATACCATATACCATTTTGATCTTTGCACTGCGTTAATGCATAGGGTGGCATTACGAGGTTAAATTATTGTTTCTATTATGTATGATAAATTAAATGTCAACCAAAATAACTATGTAGGTACATATAGAGATAATGCAGAAATGCCCTGGCCTAACAACCTGTTGATTAGATATTTTTTACATTGTCTATTCTTTGACTCAATCAAATATAGGGAATTCACATAGATTCAGAACGAATTATCTGTGGAACATAATATTTTGGTAAAGAGAAGATTGATTACCAATGAATATCATTTTCCATTAGATTTTTAATTATTTTAAGAACATCATGTTATGAATTGGGTTCATATAGTTAACAGTTTGCATATGCAATTTTTGGCTTAGATGGTAATATTCACATATATCAATCAAGTCCTAATTGCTATATTGCACTGATTTATTCTCATATATAGTATTAAATTCATCCTCCACAGAAATAAATTCATGTCAAATTCAATATTACCATAAATAATTGACTGATGAAATAATATATTTAGTTGATAATAATAATATTTATACAATGTGAATTATATTATCATTAGGCTATACAATGCAAATATTCAATATACGTAAATATAATTAGTATAATCATTGATTTCATGTATGTATATAATAGGGGTATTTTCTAATAATTGGCATAAATTATGTACAAAGAGAGCCTATAATTGATGATATATACATATGTATAAGGCTTAATTTATCATATATCAATGACTCCTTTGATAATTATCACAACTAATTAATTGTAAATGTTTATTCAATTTGCTTATATGAAGCTGTTTATTATTATGTATGTATATATCATGGTATAAGATATTAAATTCCATAAAGTAAGCTAACCTCGTTAAAAGACCTGCTATATAGTCTTTAGAAATGATTGTTGGTACAGACTTAATTTCCGTCTGACTGTGTTTTTGTTACAAATTTACTCCTTTACCTATCCACCTTGTATGTATATTCAATAGCATTAATTTACATTAATTTAGAATCCTATTTTCGATACATGTTCGATCAAATTGGCCGAGACTAATTATTTTCCATATACATATTGGAATGCATAAACGCTTTGACATTCGCTATAAGTTTGCTCTACCAAAATCTTTAATAAATTTTTCGAAAATTTGTCTTTATAATTTAATTAGAAACTTTCATTTCTCTGGTGTTTTTTAAATGCGATTTTTGCATAAAGTTCTCG
>JANSTX010054734.1:0-10764 GCA_027564355.1 Penthetria funebris | reverse complement strand
TTTACTTTATTTTTTAATATTATAAAAAAAATATATATACTATTAAATATACAGAAGTGATACTGAAAGTGCTGATGTAAAAACAACTAAATCCCGAAAATACAATATAAATTTTGAAGGACTATTTAAGAGAAAATCACATAAAACAAAAAGTGATAAACATAAAAATGATGATGCTGAAGGAAATGTAATTGATGGAAGAAATCCGGAAAATGATGATGAAGATTATGATGAGAATGCAGCACCAAGTGAAGCAACAATTATTATTGAAGATGATCCACCAAAGGTATATTATATATAAATTATGATTTCATTATTATTTTGATTACATTGAAATTATTTACATAGGGAGGAGATAGAAATTTGGTGTACGCTGAATTAATGTTAAAGCCATCTGATGATGGAAGAAATCCTAATAAAAATTCAACTGAATATGCAGAAATTCTTTGTGTATCATCACCAACATCATCGACAAAGGAACAACAAAAGAAATTGGATAAAAAATAGGAATGTTTTCGCATAATTTTGCGGCGATAAAGCAAAATATTTTGAAGAAAATAAATGTGGCAACTTAAGTTAATAATAATATTCATAGAAATACATAATTTTTTTTAAATCCCTTTTTTTATAATTACTTCTAAGTGTTGTGTGCTTAATTTTAGGTACACTATTTTATACAATAATTTCTTTTTTTTTTTTTTTTTTGTAATAAGTTTTTAATGTAATTTATATTAAGAAAAATAATAATAATTAATAATTGGAAAATCTATTGTTTTCAATAAATAATTAAATTTTAAAAATAAATAATTGATTTTATATTAGAGGTACTATATGTAATAATCAATAGTTAAAGATCAAGTATTTACGTAGATCGAGATAATCTTTTAAAAATTCGCCTTAACGTTTAAAAGACAAAAGAAATTATTTGTTTCAAAATTCTGTCAATATATAATGATTTAATCATTGAATCTTTATATAACTTTTGTAAAAAAAAATTTGATCAGTTATTGCTGTCATGTTATGATATTGAATAGGAAAAGTAGTTAAGCGTTACTGTATAAATGGTGCATTCCTGGAGTTATGTTTTCGTTTGTTCCGAAATTTCACAACAACATTTTATGATTTTCACATTATTATGATTGATAATTCAAATCAATGGAAACAAATTATGTTAATTATTGTACATAAAAAAATTACATTTTGTGATTGTTGGGCATATTTAGCGAATTTAACCAAGGGCTGGTTAAACTTGTTTTTGGGTTTTTTTTTTTACTTTGTATTGGGCAGTAAAATCACAACCTGCTATATTGTTCGTGAGCTAAATGTTTGTGTATCGAACAAGACATCGAAATGTCAGATGGAAGCAAAAGTGACAAAACAGCTCCGCATACCGAACAATGAATCAAAGTTAAATAAAACCTTACAAGATACAAACAGATGAATAATTACGACAAATTGTATGTAAATTAATATATGAACTAAACCATATAATGAAAATCAATTACATCAAATAATAAATAATCAGAGATTAATGTTTAATGGGGTGACGAATGGGTTTGTTCAAATGAACAAACCAATTTTTTCCTAAACTGGAAACTCTCGATCACAGTACATGTGTGAATTTTTAGGTATCTAATTGGGGCTGACGTTTTCAAAATAGTTCAGTAGTTATAGCTGATGGGAAAGTTATGTATTTAATTATTCAAATATGTAGAACCTGAACATTTTAATTGATTCCAACTATAGAAAATCTCAATTTTATTTGTTTGTGTATAGTTTTAATGTTACATATAAATATTATAAATTTTGCTGCACAAATTGAGTATATGATGATGAATTTTCAATGAACACTAAAATGTCTTGGGAATGCATCGTCAATTAATTATAAAAATCATTAATGTTCATTTTCCTATGCATATAATTAAACATTTTATGTAATTTATACAAAATTAAGCTTCACGCTAATGTTTTAACCTAATAATTTGCTATGTATATTATTCATTTTAATTAGAATTAAATTGCTATATAAACAGAATAATATTCAAATTTTCATTACTCTATCATCAGTTTAAAATGTGAAAATTCAAACTTAATATTCATTAATGCACTTATAGAATATATGAAAATATTTTCGCTATATAATATATATATCACTCTAGTATAGTTATCCCGCATAATATTCCTCTCTGTGGAATTGAATGTGATTAAAAACTTTTAACATGATATATACGCCCACGAAAAATAATTAATTCTTTAGTTTAAAATATTTCTTAAACATGAAAACATTAAAATTGAATACCCCTTTATTATTATTATTAATAATAATAATAACAATAATTAATAATTCAATTTTAATTGAAGCTTTCACAAAAATTTGGAAACCATCCAGTAAGGATGCTTGGTTATTTATGGGTGATAATAAACAGTGTGCTGAAAAATCTATAGCTTATCCAAAAAGTATGTCCGTTTATCGTTTGCCAAAGGATATAATTATAAATCAATTAGTTTTACCAGAAAATGGTGCATTAATATTACAGGATAATATTACATTTGACATTAATATAGTGGATGGTGTTGAATGTGATATAAGTAAAAATTATAAATTTAAATTATCATATAAAAGTCCATGGTTTCTATCGCAAAATTGGGAAACCGTAAATCAATCATATAATGTAGCTGTACCGCATCTAGATCGTATACCATGTGAATGTGATACAATAGTATTTCCCAAAGATGAATCAATTTCTGTAGATTTACAATTTGTTAATGAAATTATCGTAAATGAAATTTCAATAAATGATAAAATTCAAAATTTTGAAAATCTTTTACAAACTGAAATTGGTCAATTGATGTTTTCAACACCGGGTCCCGTAAATTTTCTACAAGGTAAATGTAATCCACAAGAATTTTGTGGTTGTCATAATTATGGAAGATTCTATGAATATGAAGAAATTGTATGTATGGAAGAAATATGTGTAGTTCCATATTGTACGGATCCAATACGTCCATTTGGACATTGTTGTGACATGTGTGGTGCAAAATGGTTATTTTACATTGACGACAGTTGTAATTTCGAATTGAAAAAATTAATTTATATAGTGGAAAATCGACTGAAAACCATTGACAATGGTTATTATTACAATTTAGTAGATTTTTATGCAAGTATTGTACCTAATCAATTAAATAAAAGTACAACTATTATACAATTAATAATTGTGGATAAGGGTCACTATATTGGATATAGTAATGATTTTATGAACATTTTATTAAAAGAGGAAAAATTTCAAGGTTTGTTTTTTTTTTGTTCTTAATGAAAACAATATTATTGTGGTGCTAAATGTTTTACGTTCCTTTTTATAAAATTTTATAAATAAAATAATTTTATCGAAAAGTCTTAATATTCTACAAGTCATTATAATATCATTTAATTTTAATTGCGGGGAATAAAGAAGTCAGGAACATTAAGCTTTATCGAAAATACTCTACACAGCATGCTTCTATAGATTTAATTATGTATATACATTTAATACTCGACTCGTATATCAATTCATTTTTCCTTGATTTTCCTGAATAAATAGGAATATTGTAAAGTGCAGTTACCAGCCTGTGAATTGCATTTATGGTTAATACTATGGTTATTCAGAAAAATAAGTAAAATATTGTTATATACTACTAATGAATTCTAAATATTATACCTCTAAGTAAAATATTGTTATATACTACTAATGAATTCTAAATATTATACCTCTATTGTTATCCTAAATATTGTGGGAGTCATTTATCATATACATAATGTCAAACAGAACGATTTTCTATCAAATAGACTTTCATTAATATAATTTTAATTAATAAAATTTCAGGTCCTGAAACTAAAACATTTTTCTCCGGCATACCATATACACCCGGTTCAACATCATCTATATGGACAATATTATTTGGAAGTTTTTTCTTTGTTGCCGGTTTCTTTGGTATTTTATATGTCTATTATGTTGAACAACCATCATTTATAAAAACAATAACTTGGCGAAAATTTAATTTATTACATTCACCATTTTTATTTGCACGTTTCGATAATACCGGTGATGATAATGATACTGCAAGTATTGCTGTTGGTGTGGAATTTATTGAAGAAGAACCAAATACAATTTATGAACCAGATGTGTCTGCATTTAATAATCCATTATTTAAAAAAACACAAGTTTCTGAAGATATTGAAAACATTAGTTCCAGTGGTAATAAATTAAATGATATAGAAACAAATGATGAGACGAGTAGTTTTGCAATGGATAAATTAGTTGAAGTTAATTTAGATTTACAATAGACATTTGTGAAATCCTATTAATTTGTGCACATAATGTTATTAAATATATAGAAAGAATTGCATTCTAGTTTATAGTTTTTCAATGTATGTTCTCAATCGTCAAAGTTAATCTGTGTTAAATATACGGCGTATAATATAATCAAATAAACTAGAGACAGATACCTCGTATTAGATATCTTGGTGTTTTAAAAACCGTGGCGCAAAACTGTAATTAAAGAGGATGGTATCAGTGTGGTAAGAAATGTAAAGTGACGTTAAGTTATTGACTTGACATCATAAACAATGACGATTGCTCGTTGCTGTCCTATGATCCCGCGCGAAGTGAAAATTGAGACTATATGATGAAGATGATATATTTTTCGACATGTCCATTTCAGGGACATATAGGATATTTTACCAATAGTATCAATGGTACTCGTGCTGACGATATCATACTATATTATTTTTTTTTTTAATGAAACATGAAATGATATTAAAAAAAAAAAAAAACAACATAATCAGTTAAAGAGATAACCAAAAATTCTGAAACATATTATCTCATATTAGGCAATCCCTGAAAAGTTTATCGTTATCGCATTACAAAAAATCAAAATTATCACATTTTCATAATTAAAAACTATCTTATTTGAATAAAATTTTGCGCCGAATCAAAAGAAAATCAAAAGTTTTGAAAAGAGCCTAATAATTTCATCATTTTCTCATGTTGTTGTATAAGATTTTGATCTAAAAAAAGTATCATTTCCATATAATAAAACAATAAGAAAATAGTATTCAGTTTCAATTTCTAACCTTAACTTGACATCGTCGTAAAACTTTTCCGTCTCTCATATATATATATAATTAAATACAAAAACACAAAGTAATTTTTTTTTTTTAAGTGAATAAATAAAAATAAAGAATAACAAATACAAATTGTGAAGAATTGCTATGGCTGCACTATTAATAATATTATACAGTATCGGTGAACAAGTAATTCATGTTGGTAATATTTTCATTAGATCTGGTTATTCAATACAAGAATGTTGGACTAATGTTTTGGATTTACGTAAAGAAATATTAATGAAACGATATTTAGATAATCTTATTGACAGTGAAGATAATTTAAGTGTTAAATCAATAAATAATAAAGTGTCCAGTTTTTTCTGGGATTGGAATATGGATAGTTGGACGTTTCTTTGTGATAACATAGAATATGGCATAGATATATGTGAAGAGGTATGATCTATACAATATTTACTTTATAATAATTAAGTAAATATAATATTATATTTCAATTATAAATTTTATGATTATAATTCAATTATTTTGTATAAAATAAAACTATAAATGTATACTAATACGTAAATATATAATATAATATTGAACCGCATAACCAGCTGCCATTAAAAATTTAGTTTTGTTTGGATTTAAATTCTATATCAATCCTCTTTATATGACGTAGTGTATTGGTATTCTCATTCATATTTTTCTTTAATTATGTTCTAATAGTTATTTTTGAAATTCTGTATTTCTATCTATGGAAGTTAAGAGTTAATAATAATAGATGTAATTTGTTTCTTTCCAATTTTTCAACTAATAATTGGATATTGAATATTAATGGAATATTTGACAAGAAATGCAGAATCACAGATTATAGGCAATCCCGGTTTAAACAGTTTGTCACAGGTTAGTGACTATGTACGTTCAGTAGAGAATTTATTCACGACAAATTATATAACAACATTGTTGTGCAAATGCCCCTCTTTGACTGCTGACAGACCAACAAAACTTATTGGGAAAATCATCAGGAATATGTTAATACATTCCGAATGTTTCTCAAAAACCGATAATTCATTGTATTTACTATACCCGTTTATGATATGTAACACATTGTGCCGTTACTGCGAAAATTCGTGCGAGCAGAAGACGATAATGAGACTTGGCCGAACTTTTTAGGTGAACCCTACTGGAAATATGTATTACAGTAATACAACATAATATGAACGAAAATAATACAAAAATCCATTACTTAATTGTCGTTTCTAATATGACATAAAACATCAAATATTAACATACCAATATTCTGGGGTTGATACCTAGATATAGATCATGTTTTTCGGCACATTTTACACAATTATATGTCATATTGCTGTTAAATGCCGCATGTTCAAAACAATAATAAATTTAGACTTTCGATTTTATATCTAAATACATAAACACGACACAAAAACCCTGTTTCTATAGTTCAGATCGCACATCAGAATTTTACGGTCTACAATGTTCTCGTAAGTGAATGTTAAAGTAGATGAGATAACTTAGATGTTATTCGGACACATCATTCGTTCACCTAACGAACCATCTGAAAAATTTTGGTAAAATGACAGACATTTTTCAATAAACTAATACACAATCTGAAAATTCCATTATCAGATGCTGAAAGAAAAGACCTTTTAGATTTAACGAATCAAACATTCATTATTTGAATAAATATATCATATTCCAATAAACTATAAAAAGCAGTTCAATCACACAACAATATAATCAGTTGTAAAAATTCTTATTTATATTTATTGTTATTAAAGTAAAGATGTGTTTGCGAATTTACAAGTATTTTAAAATTTTTATGAACTTAATCTTTAAGTTAACACATTTTTTTAGATCAACTTATTATAAAGATAATATAACAATGTAGGAACAATATTGATATTGTATAAGAATTGCTGATGTAGTTATCAGCATTTAATGAGTTATTTTTTCTTCATAGATAACGTATATTAAATTTAATTATTTGTTATATTTCACTAGTTATTTGGAAGTACATATTAAAGCATATATTCATTTTATTAAAATAAATTGTATTAAGTTAATACTTTTGTAAGAGGTAAAGATTTTAATTTAAAATACAGTGCTTTTGTGCAAGTTCTTTTAATATTTACTAATGTACATTTATGTGTTTCATTTTTATAAATAAATTGTATATGCACTTTACAATTAAATGTATGAAGGTTATAATAAATTGCATATAATTGATACGCATCAAATCAATGACCTAAATATGCAATTGAAGTGTTTCGAAAACGTGCGACTTCATAATTTTATCGTCAGTAAAGTGAAATAGAAAAACTGTTCAATTAAAAGCTACGAAATTAAAAAATACAGTTACTCTTACAGATCTACAACTGACAGTAATTACAGAAATTTATAATTTATAATTTGAACAAATTAGAGTTAACATGTTAATTTTAATATGCATATAAACGCCTTAATTATTTTTTAATAAACGTGTCCTCAAATCGTGAATTATACGATTATAACATAGCATGTTTGAGTTGATTATCAAATCATTAACTGAATTATGTGGATGCAGGAAAAAGGTAAGAATTTTATACCATCACATATTAAGCATAATTAAAGTTCAAAACACAGAATTTAATATGCATTTCTATGCAGTCATTGTGTAACTAACTATTCCTAGAACTATTTTTAAATCTCCATCTGCTTGTATTAGTTTCGTCAATCGAATGGATCCCTTGGATAAATTGATAGTTTCGATATGTTACATCGCACTAGTATATGAAATACTGAAAATTATGATATTACAAAATAGCCAATAAAATCTTGAACATAACTATATGTTGTTTTAGTGAGTGAATACATCGTACGACGGATTAAAACCCTAATAGCTTTTTTAAATTTTTTTTTTTGTATCGTAGTTTACATAATTCAATTGATTGATGTGATATTTTTTATCACAAACAAATTATTTTGTACTTATTTAATTTAGCTTCAGTTAAAATGATCGTGAACAAGTTCAGAAATAAATATTCATTTTGATGACAACCACTTTCGATCGGAGTAAGTGTTAGTGAATTGTTAACGTATTTTTTGTATGTATATTAATATTCATAAGTGCGTCTCTCTAGATATTTGTAATATGTTCGCCAATATTTTTATTATAATTTTGTTAAAATGTACCGAATCCTTTTTTTATTGACCATTTACATATTATATACTCTTTGTTGTACCATAAACAAATGGACTGACCAAACTAACATTTACAATGTTAAATTTCACAAAATGTAACTACAGCCTTAATAACAATATATAATATTTTGGGCAAAGATATAGTGTTCGCCGAAACTATACTTTATCAAAATGGCACAGGAAGGGCACAACATCAATCAATAAAGTACGAATCCGGAGTCGAAAGTCTAATGTTGTTTCTACGCCACATTGCCATCAATCAATTTCCATCTGTTACAACTAATTAAAATTAATATAAAATATAATGGCGTCAAGTTGCCTCTTGTGGTTGTGGCAACTTAAATTAGATGTAATTTGTTTACTCATTATAGATACTGCACTTGCTGCTTAATCGCAATAATGTGTAACGTAAACCAATTGAAAAATGTAGAATCAACTATATTTGTTCGGTTATACATCCGAATAATTCAGTAGTGTGTGGTGCATAACTTTCTGACTTTGTTAGTAACAAGATTTTTCACTTATGGTTGACAAACACAACAGATAACCTCCTTTTGGCCTCGATTACATACCAAGAATTAAACACACATTTTGATCGCGAGTTACCGACGACACCACATGCCGGTAAAGATGGTTTTAATGACCTAGATATTAGTCACCCACCACCGTTCGCCCACCACCGGTCGCCACCACCACCGTTCGCCAACACCGTTTGCCATCACCTTTTGCCACCACCTTTCGCCACCACCATTTGCCACCACCTTTCGCCACCACCATTCGCTACCACCGTTCGCCACCACAATTTGCCACCACCATTCGCTACCACCGTTCGCCACCACCGTGCGCCACCACCGTTCGCCCACCACCGTTCGCCCACCACCGTTCGGCCACCACCGTTCGCCAAAACCGTTCGGCCACCACCGTTCGCCCACCACCATTCGCCACCACCGTTCGCCCACCACCATTCGCCACCACCGTTCGCCCACCACCATTCGCCACCACCATTCGCCACCACCATTCGCCACCACCATTCGCCACCACCATTCGCCACCACAGTTTGTGTGCTCGGTTATACATCCTAATACTTCAGCAGTGTGTAATGCATAACTTTCTGACTTGGTTTGCGACAGATTTTTCACGTACGACAAAGATGATCACGAGTTACCGACGACACCACATGTCGGTAAAAATGGTTTCAATGACCTCCTTCGGTGTCAGTCGGCCATCACCGTTCGTCTGCACCGTCTGTTGCCACCGTACGTCACCATCGTTCATCTTTACTGACCGAAATAACTAAAAACACAAAAACTGTAGAGAAAGTCTGAACAAAGTCAACATTTTATTGTTATTTCTTCGATAACAAAAATTACTACATTCCAGCTACAAATTTGATATACTCCAATGTATTTGAAAACTTGCGCAATTTGTTAGAAAATTGTTTTATCATAGCAAAATAATATGAGGTAAGAATGTATTTTATATGTCAAAATGACTATTTCAAATTTCAATCATGTGGTGAATATTGGTGACCAAAGAACATACATAATAGTCACACGTAATACTTATAACATACAAGTGACATCACTTTCAATTAATAAGTATTGAAGAGAAAACAAACATTAAGATAATAACCAATTTTTGATAAGACAAATACAGTAAAAATTACTAATTTGCTTAAATTATTAACATCAAATGCCTTTTTGTGTAGAAAAAAAAATGTACATGTTTATTCAAAGTTCTTTCTACATTACTCACTGTGATTGTATTTTCATTGATTAGCTCATTTTAAAAAAAATTTACATATATAATTAATTAAAATAAAAACAAAAACTAGATGTGAGGTAATATTTAATATTACGAGTATAATATACACAATAGGGAACTCTCCGTCTTCAAATTACATTCATTATTTTGGTTTATATTTGTTTTTCTTTTGAAACTAATAATAATTATCTATATATATGTTACTAATAATACTGCATAATAATTCATTAGATAAATTTTACAATTTGTGAATACGTTAATTAGTTTGTTTAAAAAATAAATAAAATTTAAAATATTGTTTATAAATAAATTAAAATAAAAAAAAGCACAATTATGTCGTGTTTTCAAAGGTGTTGTCAAAAATTTAAATGTTGTTTTGCCTCATCTTCATCAGATTCCGAAAGTGAGGCTGACCTATTGGTAGGTTTTATTTCTTTTTTACAACAATTTAAATCAAATATAAATTTAAAATTTAAATTAATTTTAAACTTATAATCAATATTTTAATTATTCTATTTGTCTGCTATATATTTTTGGCGACTTTATGTCGTAGCTTTTTCACTAACCATATATGAGTGTATATATTGTTATATGTACACTTTGTGTATATACGAACGAGTATTATATTCTCTACAGAATGTATATAAATAATATGAAATCTAAAGAGATCAATAATTTTCATTTGGAAGAGTAAACAACAAAAATAATATACTTTT
>JANSTX010054733.1:0-10766 GCA_027564355.1 Penthetria funebris | reverse complement strand
AAAGATATTACCCCGGTTTCATATTAACTCTGCCAAAATGAATTTTTAAGTTACAATCTTGTAAAACGGATTTCACAAAATCTTTATCACCCATAGAAACACCACCAGTACAAATTATTATCAAACAATCTTCTAACATTGATTTCATTGCTTTCATTAACGACACATAACTGATTTTTTTTTATATTTTTTATTTGTAAATGATAAAAAGTTATTAAATAATTATCATATTAAATTAAATATATTTTATATACTTGTCTCTAGCAATTATGGATTTTGTTTTAGGAAATCCAAATTGTCTAAGAAGTTCCTTTAACATTGTCATATTTGAGTCAAATATTTGGCCAGATTTAAGTGGTTTGTCTAATGATGGATCAATTAATTCATCACCGGTTGATATAATGCCAATCAATGGTTTTCGCTAAAAATGAAAAATAATATATTAATTTGATTATATGATTAATGATGAATTAATTGAATAACATCTCTACCAAAGACTTGGGCAGAGATTGATTGAATCAAGAACTGTTTAGTTTTACGCAAATCTAAACTACGGAACGGTCAAGAGTGAATCTTAAATGCAAAGTTTTTCATGTGACCTCTCAGTCTTAAATCTTTGAATTTAATTTAACACAGATTTATTTTATTTTTATTTATTTTATTGAATTTGTAACTGAATAGAGTTTTGCAGTATAATTTTGGCATCAATTTTGCATAAATTAAAAATTAATAAGTTTTATCGTTCACGTAATATAAACGTATAAAATCAATCCGAAGTTTTTTTAAACATTAACATAACGAAAAGCTAAAATTCTCGTATGCTTTGTATCGAACAATCAATAAAAATACGAAATATTATTTTTTCAATTTGTTTCCAATGCAGATGATGGATTTAGTGATTGATCACAATTAGAGATAAAGATTGTTTAAACATAACGAAGAACAAAAATTTTATTTACCTAAACATTAAATTTAAAACAAAAATAAACACTTACAAGATTTCCATTATATCCAACACTTGCCATCAATGCTTGTTTTGCAACATTTCCGGGATAATATGGATCAGAATTAAATAATGATTCGCCTTCCTTCATATCAGATCCAATTTGTCTGTAAAAATAAGACGTTGATATTTTATAATAATTAATAATACACAAAACATTAAAGATGTACGTTAATATATGTATATGGAGCGTATGTACGTTTTATTAAATAAAGTTTTTTTTTTTTTTTTGGCAATTTGAATGCATATTTCGACAACAATTTAGATAATAAGATAACATACAGTACAGAAATGTTGAAGATTTTTAATGTGATAATGCAATTGAAAAGAAAATTACGATAATAATATCTTTTTTTTCCAACTTTTAAATAATATACAACGAATTAATAGTTGTTAAGTTTATGAAGAAAATTATCAGACAATTATTATTTTTAGCAAAATACCTGATATCTAAATTGAACGTTGTATTTGTAAGTATTTCTACAAGTGTTTCCTTTCCATCCACTGATTTAATTAATTTTGTGTCTTCTATTTGAATGATACAATCAGCATGCTCTGGTATCGGAGCTCCAGTATTAATTTTAAAACATTCATTATTATTTAATGATACAGTAGATATCTATTTCAATTATATAAAATAAAAATTATTATGAGTGTACTTAAATAAGAACTGAATCGTATTGGGAATTGGGATCAATTAATAGAGTGTTATATTGGTGAAATAATTTTTTTTTTTTTGATAACCCCACAGAATGTCTAATGTTTATAATATTTTTAAATTATACAAATTGTAATTTTAATGACTAGAATCATCCTAATCATCAGCACTACGATATGTTTACCGTTTGCTAATATCAAATGTAAACTCAAATATATAATAAATTATAATTATTGAATATAATTCAGTAGAGTGATGCATAAATCACCATAACTACCTATTCGTATATCACATATCACTGGCGGAGCAAGTTTCTCCGCCACTCAGCGAACTAAACAAACAAATTGGTTTATACTATATGAGACTGGACAATGTTAGGTGGAAAGGGTTGCCTACATGCAGATTATCAAGGATTACTTGGCCCGAGTTTGGGCGGAGTAAAACGGAAGAACTCCTACAATTATCACGTCGAGATGTGGGCAGGTCCGTGGCAGTGCTCACGGGGCATTGGCCGGTCGGGGACCACGCGTCAAGATTGGGTATCCCTTTCAATTCTTTTTGTCACAGTTGCGGCGATGTAGATGAAAGGGAAACTACAGAACACTTTCTATGCAAATGCCCAGCACTTTCTCAGCATAGATATAAGCTGCTGGGTAGGCATATACTACCTAATCTATCGGATATTGCTACTATAGGGCCAAGAGATCTGGTGGCTTTCCTAAACGTCACGAGATGGATTTAATGTGTATATCTGCAAAAAACAACCGGGTTTCCTCGAGTTTGTGGTATCAAAACGGCACATACGTGCTAATTAGGATCCTTCGAAGGCTTAGCCGGATCCGCCACTGCTAACCAACCAAGCAACCTATTCGTAATTTATTGCGAAATTTTTGATGCTTTTCAATCAGTAGATTAATACGATATTATTATTAGCTTCGATCACACTACAATACTGACATAAATCGTGATTGATTTACCGCGTGGACACCGCGTGGAAGTAACAAAGGGTTGGATTTGATGAACGTTTACCCATCAATTATCGACTGACTAAAATAGAGTTCTGTAAAAATTTATTTTCAATTTCTATTATTAATATCACAAATTTCATAGAACTTATTGTAAAGCAGACGACTCTCTTATTTAAATTAAATAATTCTGCTTAAAATTAACACATCTAACATATTAATATCGTATTTTTTATTAAATATATCCTAAATGGGCTTTATACTTACAGGATCTCCAGCAGATATATAGGAAATAACTTTTTTCTTTCCTTTTCCGGCCGTTGATTTCAATGCATAACCATCTTTTATTGACGCTCGAAATGGTGGTAAATTCATTGGACTGTCCATCAATTCGGATTGTTTTATCCACACGGGATTCTTATAAAATTCATCAAATATAATTTTAATTGCTTGATCTACTTCGATCATTCCATATGGTGAATTACGATCATCATCTTTACCCGTATTTGTTTTATTTGGACATACATGTTCTTCTTGTTGTGCATACAAATTTGAATTGATTTTATTAGTTTCATCATTTTGTTCCTCAATATTTGCATGAATTTCATGAACTTTTGTTGTAACATTATTAATTATATTAATTGCATGTGGAATTACTTCATAAATGGCTGTAAAACATTCATCAACAGCTTTTTTACTACCTGGCATATTTATGATAAGAGTATTTTTACGTATGCCACATATAGCTCTGAAATTTTTTGTTTTTTTTTTTTAACTTTAAGCGTAGAGAAAAAAAATGTATGCATAAATTAAATTTACCGTGATAATGCACCAAATTTGGTTATATTTAAACTGTTTAAGGCCATAACCAATGCTAATTGTGGTGCCTCTCTCTCGATCACCATTCGTGTTGCTTCTGGTGTAACATCTCTTGGGCTGAAACCAGTTCCACCAGTTGTAAAGATAACATGGCATTTTAATTGATCACAATAATTTATTAAAGCTTCCTATTTAAGTGAAATTGTTATTTATGTTATTATATTATTATTTATTAAAAATAAGTTTTTTTAAGAAATAGAATTGAGGAATGGCTGAATTAAATATCAAAAACATGACCGAAATATTAACTATACATTCCATGAATTACATATTAATATCGCAAATTGGAACACAGGCTTTATACCAATGATTAGAGTAAATAAACCATGCTTCATCTGATAAACTGAAGCAAATATTTATTACACAGTCGACTGTGTCCGAAATTGTTTTTGAAATTTACACAAAACACTGTTTTGAGATGCTGAAATAGGTACACTAAAGGAAAAAAATATATGATAGATTTTTGAGTAGGAGTCTGTCACGTAGTCAGAACAAAAATGAATATGAAAAATTTCAGCGGTTTGTCTTTCTAGATTACTTTATTTTATGATAATCATCAACCATATCATTAACATCTTGACCTTTATTATGTAAGAAAACACGTGGCAACATTCAATTATCATATTATTCCGTTCTCGTTGATTTTTTTTTCTTTTTGCAGTATCCTCGTGACTAAAAATAAGATCATATTCGAAAATGCTATACAAATATTGATGACAAAAAAAATCTAACAATCAAAAATTTGAAACACAAACTATGCAAACCTTAATTTTCTCGATGTCATCTGGAACTAAACTTGATTCAATTGTAATTTTATTTGCATTCAATCGTTCTCGAATGATTGCATTTAAGTGTGGACCACTTGAATCTTTGGCTGTTTTTGCAAAACATGAGTCGCTGACTAGAAAAATAATATAGCATTTAATATATATTTTGTATATAAAATGATGATTTAATTATTATATACTTGTTAAAACAGCAACTATTAAGTTATCTAATTTATCCATTTATCAAATAAAAATAAAACCAAGTGAATATAAGACTTTCTATTTTCTTTCCACATTCAACACAGGATCTTTATTGTGATCGATGATTAGAAATAATCGATGCAATGCAATAAATAAAATTTTATATTAAATTAAATTAATTTATATTTTAAATAATATTGCTTGCAATACACTTCTTTTTTGAACTTCGGAATCACTTTAATTGTACATTTTCAGTATTTACACGCAAATATTATTTACAATATTACAAAAACCACTTCATTGATATATTTGCCGATACATGTGTAGGAACTAGTACTTTATATTTTGCATCGAATCATAATTCCATCCATATAATTGTAATCATTCTATTATTTTCGGGCACATTCTTTTTCAGTGGGTTTTTTATTGTTTCACTGTCAAACTTGAAACAGCAAAAGTTGTCTATTCTGTAATGGCATCTTCATTTTTAATTTATAATAAACATAGTTTTTGATATTTTAAATAACATATCATTCATTCATTATCGTATATAACAAAAAATTATTAAAAATAGTTGATTGTATTGTTTAAAATAAAAATATATAAAAATGGTAGATACAGCGAGGCAATTACTTGATGAATTAATGGGAAGAAATCGTAATTTAGATCCAACAACAGCTTGTAAGAAAATCAATTGGGATGATCCCGAGGTATAATTAATATTAGAAATTAATATTGAAAGGAAAAAAATAAATCTTTTCTAAATATAAATAAAATAAATATTAAAATAAATTATTATTCATCTTTTTTTTTTTTTAGTTTTGTTTATATTATTTGGTAAAATTTTGTCCACATGATTTATTTGTAAATACAAGAGCCGATTTGGGTCAATGTCCAAAAGTACATGACGAAGAAGCAAAACGTTTATATGAAGAATCACGGCCTAGCATAAGGAAAAGAAATTATGAGGATGAATTTTTACGTTTTGGTAATCATATGATAAATGAAGTTGATCGTAAAATTACCAAAGGTAAACAACGTCTTCTATTGATGAATAAAGGTGAAACCGGAGCACCAGTTTATGTTTCAAAATATCAAGAACAATTGAATAATTTAAATGCACGCATTAAAAAATTAATTGGTGAGGCTGAAGAAGCTGGTAATCGTGGTGATGTTGATCAGGCACAAGGTTTAATGACATTATGCGATCAGCTTAAAGAAGAAAAAGATGTACTGATTAAACAACATGACAGTGGCATTGCAACGGCATCAAATTCAACATGGAATGATTTTACATCATCTGAGAAGCAAATGGAAGTTTGTGAAGTGTGTGGTGCATTTTTAATTGTTGGCGATGCACAACAACGTATTGAAGATCATTTAACTGGTAAACAACATTTAGGTTATTCAAGATTACGTAAAGCAATTGATGAAATGTATGAGAAACGAAAACTTGAGCGTGAAGAAGATGATCGCTTAAGGGAAGAGGAAAAACGACATAAAACTGAAAATGGTATACGTGATCGAGGTGACCGAAGAGATGATAAACATAGAATGTCAAGGTAAATTGAAAAATTTTCTTTTTTTAATTCAAATTTCAATAAATAATTTTTATTATTAATATCATCAGAGACAGATATGATGATAGAAGACGACGAGATGATCGAGGTGATAGAAGAGATCGTGATCGTGATCGACGTGATGTAAAGAGTCATGACAGAGATCGTCGTGATCGTGGTGTTGATCGTGAACGAGTTGATCGAGATCGTGACCGTAATAAGGATCGTTATCGTAGTAATAGTAATTAAAATGATTATTCAATTACCTAACGAATGGTATCATTCAAACTTTTGTGTTTTATTCATTTTAATTTAGGTGAGAGATCAGATAGGGGCCGAAATGATCATCGCGATAAACACCGTAGTCGCAGTCGCAGTAAACATGATAAATAAATAAATGAGGTATCCTCAAAACCAAATAACCAATAGCTAAAAATTAAACAATAAAATCAGGTAAGTGGTTCTTATTCAGACAGCAGATTTTAAGTAAATAATATTGAATGGGATTTGTACAGGTTAGTTAAAAAAAAAAAAAAAAATTACAGGAAATTTATTAACAATCAGTACGGTACGGCGTTCAATAAAGACATATAAAAATTATTAAATTGAATTTTAAAATTTCAAAAATGAATTTATTGAACCTGTGGATATGTTGAGTAGGTTGCATATATACATTGAATATAAATCGATTTTTCTGGTTAATATCTAAGTCTCTATTATTATTTAAGTTATGTAAATATTTTTGTGAATGTTGATAATGTACGATAAAAAAAAACAAAAAAAAAGTGGAACTTGAAAAAAGGTTGACGAATAGAATGGTGTAAACTAAATACCTATGCTGTTCAATTATTTTTACGCTATCCTAGAAAATCTCAATTATGGTATTTGCCATTGCATGTTACGTGTATAATAAGAAAGGACAAATCCTACAAATATAATTAATAATTAATAGACGTGATTTTTAATTTTTATTTAAATTTAATTATGGTAACTCAATGCTTAAAGTAAATTGAGGATTATAGAGGAGAAAAAAGTTAAGCTTCGTTAAGCGTTACATAAAGCAAATAAAAAAAATTTGAATCGATTATACTCGAAAATATATTGATGATTAAATTTAGTGATACAATGCTAATAAACCGCATTGTCAATGTCTACAGGTACCAATATCTTCTCATAACAATCAATGAAATGCTTCTCAAATATCAATTATATCGTAAACTCGTAAACACAAGTCAAAGAAAAAAATATTTTTAGTAAACAAATATACTTCTTTTATAGTTGACCACAATTAAAAATTTCTATCAGTTAAAAATTCATTTTATTGATATGTAAAACATCTGCTTCTGCTCTTATAGGATGTTTATTTTAGAATATTGAATTTCGTTTCCGATATTTCTCACGCAACTGTAATACTGTAATACCGGAATTTCAGCATCCCACAATTGGATGCTGCAATTATTAACAATATTAATAATATATTATAATAGTTGTGAATTGCATACAAGAATAAATATTGGGTATCATTTAGTCGTATATTTTATAATGGAATAAGAATATTAAATCGTTTTACATTACAGACAATAATACGAGATTTGATAATATTTATTATTATATTTTGCATAACATAATTATTTTTTTAAATTAAAACATTTCACCGACTGGCTTAATTATAAGTTCATGTACCTGTACATGTGGTGGTGTACCTAAAACATATAAAATACTATTTGAAATATCTTTAGCTTCTAAAAATGGCCAATCTTTTAAAACAGTCTGTAATAAATGTAAATCGAATATCTCCGTTTTAACTGCACCAGGACTGATACTCTATTAAAATAATAAATACGAATTATTTTCCAATCATTAACCTGTTTATATGATTAATGCAAAACAAACAAAAAAAAAAAAGACAAAAAAAAAACTTACTGTTACTTTTGTTTTAGTTCCAGCAAATAAAAATTCCTGTCGAAGTACTTCCGTTAAGGCAGTCACTCCAAATTTTGTGGCCGGATAAATGTTTATTGTCGGTGGTCTATTCATATATGCCATTGGTACTTTATGACCCACTATACTATTAATATTTATAATATGACCATCGTTAATATTCTTTCGTTTCATAATTTCAGCCGTTTTTTTCGTACATAAAATTAAACCCCATAAATTTGTTTGGATTACCTCCTTCAATTTATCTTCATTTCCTTCCACTTGTGTTATGGATGTTCTTCTACCAATACCCGCATTATTTATTAATACATCGACTCTACCTAAATTTTCTTCAATCCATTTGAATGCATCTATTATATTCTGATCAATTTTTATATCACATTTTATTGGATGTAAATTTTTTTTTACATTATCATGTAATTGATTTCTAAGTTCTTCGATCCGCTCTACTCGTCTTGCTAAACCAACAACAATCATACCGGCATTTATTAAATCAACTGTTACACTTGCACCAATTCCAGAACTGGAACCGGTGACAACGGCAATGCGACCCACCCAACGTTCCATTATGATTATGATTTTTTCCTACTATTTTTTCTTCTTCAATTTTCAAAGTTCAATTAATATTCTCACACACAAAATATTTACTGTATAGTTCAAATTTTGAAAATTTTATAAACTTATCAGTGAGTACAACTACTTTATATCTTATCTTTGTGGTTTTTATTGTTTTATAAAATAGAATTGTCATCGTGAAATCGTCATTTGATTACATATTATTATAGATTAGATATTAATATAAAGTTCATATATACATATATAATATTTACTAGTAGCAACCTGTACTAGTAAAGTTTAAACATAAAATAACAGTATTAGTTTTGCAATCGATAAACTTTATTTCTTTCATTTGTTTTTTTTTTTTTTTTTTTGTATACGAGGTGTCGAACTGTTTACTATTTATACATTGTAATGTGCTAGACTATCCAGAAAATGACATATTTTATTTTCTTCCAATTGGTAATATTATCTTACCTTATCACAAAATTTAAAGTTATCGAAAATGAGAAAACATTAGTTACATTTAATTAACCAATATTCAATTCAACAATTCAAATTCTATAATACTCGTGAAATGTTAGCAATTGGTCTTGAAGTATATCGGTATATAATAACAAATTTTCATTATGAAATTTGACACTGAGACGTTCGACAAACAATTGGGCTTTCGATTAGGTATTATACTCGCATGAGAAACATCAATAATTGTTCCTGATCGATATGAAATTTGATAACGATTTTTGGACTGTATCAAATGGATACAATTTGCCAACTGGAATGTTAAAATAGTTTACTAGTAAACTGACGCACGTAGTTATAACTGCGAAAAAATTCAATGAAAAAGAAAATCGGCAAAATAATTCACAATTCTCTAGTGATAGCCATTTTTCTTTTGTAAGAGATCAAGTCATATGGATTGCAACATATATTGATCAATATGTCTGAAAAGTTACTGTCAAATGGAATAAACATGATAAGAAGCCCTTTGTCAGATAACTATTGTATTTGAATGGCAACCACCATTTTATATGTTATTTATGAACTTTAAACTAGTCATATTCGATAGTATGATTGTAATTATGAAAATTATCACACCAGTTCGATCAACTTGTATAAAAATATATATATAAAAAAAAATAGTTAAAATATTATTAAAATAAAAACCAAATTATTTTATTTTTTTATACACAATTCTTTTGACACTAAAACATTTCACCAACTGGTTTAATTATAAGTTCGTGTACTTGGACATGAGGTGGTGTACCGAGTATGTATAAAATACTCTTAGAAATATCCTCTGGTTCTAAGCATGTATAAAGTTTTAAGTATGCTTTTAATTCATCAGGATCGATTATTTCAGTTCTAACGACTCCTGGGCTGATACTCTACGATTATATACATGATTTTAAAAATGTTACATATAAAAATTACCAATCATTATATTTCATTGTGTGCTTGCTTACTTACCGTAACTTTTGTTTGTGTTCCACCAAATAGAAATTCCTGTCTTAATACCTCTGTTAATGCGGTTAATCCAAATTTTGTCGATGGATAAACATTGAATGTTGGTGCTCTTTTTGACGGTGAAATTGGAACTTTATGACCCACTACACTATTTATATTTATAATATGACCATCGTTAATATTCTTTCGTTTCATAATTTCAGCCGTTTTTTTCGTACATAAAATCAAGCCCCATAAATTTGTTTGTATTACCTCCTTTAATTTATCTTCATTTCCTTCCACTTGTGTTATGGATGTTTTTCTACCAATACCCGCATTATTTATTAATACATCGACTCTACCTAAATTTTCTTCAATCCATTTGAATGCATCTATTATATTCTGATCAATTTTTATATCACATTTTATTGGATGTAAATTTTTTTTTACATTATCATGTAATTGATTTCTAAGTTCTTCGATCCGCTCTACTCGTCTTGCTAAACCAACAACAATCATACCGGCATTTATTAAATCAACTGTTACACTTGCACCAATTCCAGAACTGGAACCAGTGACAACGGCGATGCGACCCACCCAACGTTCCATATTATTATTAATTTGTTCTTACTAATTTTCTTATTATACTTTCATTTACTGTATAGTTCAACTTTGAAAAATTTATAAACTAATTTGTAAGTAGTGCAACTAATTTATATCTTTTTATTGTTTTTTTAAAATACAATTGTGTACGGTGAATTTGTCATTTTGTTTAATTAAAGTCATTAT
>JANSTX010054732.1:0-10767 GCA_027564355.1 Penthetria funebris | reverse complement strand
AATAGATTGAGAAGTAGGAGGGCCGACCCTGAATAAGGAAAAAGGCAAGGAAGAAGAAGAAGAAGAAGAAGAAGATGAAATAGATGGATTCACAAAGATAAAATTTTTGAAAGGTTTGGAATCGGTTTTACCATTGTCTTCCATTAAATGAAACCAGACTAATTATAGGTGATCTCAATGGGTATGTTGACCAGATAAATCCAAATTTTAATATTTGTGTTTTTTTTTTATATATAATACTAAAGTTATTTTTTGGGGAGTGAGTAGGTACCCTTTAATGTTCGTATTACAAAATAAATGTTTTTAGCTCATAACGATGCATGAGAAGGATATGAACGCAGGAATTTGCGTACATTTGATTAAAAAAGCCTCGCGGCCGTAAAATTCACATCCTCAGTGACCCGGAATAAGGAATAAGGCAAGGAAGAAGATGATGGAGATAAAGATAGATAATTTGATTGTAGTTATACTAATTAAATTTATTGATGTCCAAAAATTGTACAAATTAAACTGTTTGTTCCCATGATTGCTTTTCATTTCTCATTACCACATTTTTTTTTTTTTGCTGACCTATTTCGTCATTAGAATGAATTAATCAATTTCAAAATTCAAAAGTGAATAATGAAAATTGTAACATAACATGACAAGTTAAAAATATTTTTAAAAAAATGTGTTTTTTAAAAAAAATATTTCCTTTTGTGTAACGAAACAAAATAAACATGAAAACACATTAAAAATTGCAATAAAGTAATAAATAAAAAGAAAATGGGAAATCAAAAATAAATAAATTTAAGAGAGTTAAAAGAAAAACAAGAAAATAAAAATTGCAAAAAAAAAAACCAGATTTGAACTGATTGTTCCCTTCAAAGATGGAATTAAAAAAAAACAAGGAAAATTAAAAAATAAAAACAAAAATTAAAGGTTAATTTAAAAAATAAAAATATTCCAATTTGCAGTTATCATATCATACCACGGTCGCTTTTATAGCAATAATATCTTGCCTTTTTTCTTATTATTTGATTTTTTTATTTTCATATTTTAAATTTTGCATATATTTTTTATTTATTTTTATTATTTTTATTTATGTTGTGAGCTGTGAGTATTATAATATATAAACTGTCTAATGTGCTTATTATTATACTTTTCTATATATTTTGTTATGTAAATTATTAATTTTTGTATAGTCTCGCCACGCTTACTTGCATTTATGAAAATATTTAAAAGAGACAAGATGAAACTAAGATGATAATAAAGTTAAAAATAAATTTTTAGGTTTTTTATGTTCTATTTTTTAATAAAAAATAGATAAAATAAACTTAAAGAGGTTGAGGTATTGAGGATATAAAAATAAGCACGTGGTACATGTTTTCTTGACAAAATTCAAAAGCAAAATATTCGAGTCAGCTCATAGCAAAATAATATCAATCTCGCTTGATCACAGGCATCAACGAATTTGCGTCATTGTTCACGATTTTTGGTCAACACCTTCATTTGACACAGCATTGTAGCGCTGATACTAGTCTCGTTCTAGCTTCTACTACTGTGGATTTCAGTGAAGCACAAATCTGACTATATCATCGACCGAATGTGACGAGAGAACTCTGCGATCTATCATCAAATTGTCCAACAACAAAACAACAAAAAGACTACAAAAGACGCTGACGGTTACTGAAATAAAGTCATTTGAATGGCTATTATGTACACTTCACGGGAGTAGGGCTTAATAACCAATTTTTCTCTTCTCTAATTACTCTATAGTCATTCTTCCAAATCACAAACATTAGTATTGTATTTAGCGGCAAAAGATATAATAAAAGATTTTTTAATTGAATTGTAGACTTGTCTATTATCATCGATTTTAAAGCGACATGTTATCGACGAACAAATTGTCTTCAAACATTCACGCGTATACCTATCTATGGACCACATACGAATTTTCGTCTCTATTAAAGTCAACGTTCTTCAACGTTGTTCTAAACCAATCGAAGACGAGTTGACACAAGAATATGACGACATATTACATTCCTACTTTATACATACATGCACTTCAAATATATTAACAAATTCTTCACGATGCACAATACTGCACTGTCAGTCACGATAAAGTTCCATTATGTGAATAATATTTTATATTGCTTTCAAGAACAAAACATACTCATGAATTTCGATAGCTTATTTAAAATCGTAAAATCGATGAACAAAATAATATAATTGTGCTTGCTTTACGATCGATTGTTCGACTATTATTCATACCCTGTTTATGTGATCCGTAAATGATGTGTGTCAGGTCTAAAACTAGACTGTTCTTAACATACCCACTATTTCACTAATCATATAATATAAAATGATCTTTCAAAGAAAAAAAATTCTCTACAAAATACCATAACACCAGTACGTCAATCAACGAAATGTTCATAGTAAAGCAAGATCCAAATTTATCAATTTCACGTCGACATCAAGAATTAAACATTTCTGAGACTTTATTATGTCGAATTTTATAAAATGATTTGGGTTTAAAAGCATATAAAATTCGGTTGACACAAGAATCGTCGTTTATCTGATTTGACATATTAGACCAGCTTGAACTTGATCAATTTTTTTCTATAAAAAAATCATCTTTTCGGATGAAGCACATTTCTGGTTGAATGAATACATTATTAAGTGAAATTGCCATATTTGGGATAAAAATAATCCACAGGCATTAGAAAAAGTACATCCAGACAAATCAACTGTTTGAATGAATTGAAAAATATAACTCGTGAAGCAATATATTTAAATATAACTCGTGAAGCAATATATTTATTGAATGGTAAATTTAATGATTAGCTTATTTCACGTTTTGGACCTATAAATTGCAAAATTTAACACCTTTAGTCTATTTTTAGTGGACGTATGCTAAGTCATTGGTTTATGTGGATAAATCAGTGATCAGCTGTATATGAACAAGTATGCAAATATTGGGTTTCTAGAAGTGAATTTGTCAGACGTAGCCGTGGTGGTCATATGAATGAGAAATATTATTCAAAATAAAAAAGAAAACACCTTTTTACCGTTCACACTTTTTGTTTTATTTCAATTTAACATTGTATCATGCTTAATGAAAGACCTTTTATAACTATTAGAGCAACCTTATTTATTGTGTTCTGTAAGGTGATATCATGCAATTCAATCTCGTTAATTTACAGAATAAATTTTGCCCACAATGAAATTTGAACACAATTTACCTATTATGGAATAAGCTCAGAAAATTATAGAATCAAAAAACCTGATGATACAATACGCACAAATACAATTTTAAAAAAAAATTTAAATTAATTCGCTTAATATCAGAAATATTACACCGTTTCATTGTTGTATCGAAATTTCGACATGTATCGCTTTGCGTTATTCTCATATTAAATAAGAGCATCTTAAAAAAAAAAAAGGATAACGTCCAATCAGTATCCATCTCATAATTTTAAGTTGTATTATCGCTTATGACTTAGCATACATTCTAAGTTTTTACATGTTGTACACACGGAATGGTCGCTCCCGCGTCGTATAAATTTCGATGATGATGATCTTGAATTATAATTATTTGATTTTAAAACGACCGTATAATAATTATTTATTAGGGGTTTCGATCTTTGGCAAACCAGTCAAATATATAAAAATATATAAACTCACAACTTTGATTGAGACGGTAAAATATTTTAATACAGTTTTTGTTTGAATTGAACTTTAAAAATACTGTAGAATTATGATAAATTGGTATCTGAATCAATGTCATCAATGTTAAGATGTTGAACTCTGGTTTCGAATTAATAGTTCTCATCAGTACTGTAATTACCCAGCATATTTGGAGGTGAAAAATTTTACAACTCCGTAAGAAATAGTTAGAGTTATAAAATTTTACAACTTCGGTCTGCAGTTAACCCAGAAGTATATTTTTCTTTCAGATTGCGGTTCATATGGAAAGAAGGGAGGGGGTTAGGGATAGGACGCAAGAATCGGTGAACATTTGAATCGAATTTTTTTAGGCCATAAAGTTCAGGAAACGTTTATTTGGAAAAAGAAAGTTCAACAGATTCACATACGCAATATGAAAGTGTCCCGAAATTATTCTATTGTCGATTTTTCAAAAACTTGAAGTAAATAAGAATCTGTCAGTATGACACCATTGGTATGTAATATTCTTTTGTATTCTGCATAAATTTCATTATTTTTTTTATATTGAAATAAGTCTCTGATTTTGATCAGTCTATATAATGAATTCTTTTATAATTTTATAACTATATACTCGTATACTATATAAGTAAATCATAAACCAAAATAAATTGCCAATATCCTCTTAAGTATATAGTATTTCTTAATATTGAAATAAATTTTCGCATCTTGTATTAAGAGAATAAAAATAAGACATATAGTCATTAAATTACGTTTGAATAAATTGTTGTTGGACAGGTTCTCTGTTTTTATAATGCATTTTTTTTTTTTTTGGTCGAGGTCGAACGTGTAATTCAGTAGCTTCATGCTAATTTTTTATTCATACTATTTTAGCATTATATAAAATACGATATGCTCGCGTAAAATTGTGTATATTTTTTTGCAAAAATGAAAGAGAATTTTTAATGCCAAATGTTAAATCCTATAAATAATTACCGATATACTATACGGTTTTAAGCATTTACATGATCTTCTTAAAATTATTTATCTGTAGGTTAGTATGGATGCGAATATACTGACAATAGATGCGTAATATTGTATTATACTTAAATAGATAGACTAAAAGCGCCCAAAAGGGTTTGTAAATTTTTTAAATTTTAGATTAATGTAGATAAAATTAGTATAATCGGAAAATGAGTAGTTGCACTTTAGATTTTAACAACCACTTTTTTGGGCACTCTATGGGAATTGAATTTTCAGATAGCAAAAACAATTCTTCTCATTCATGAACGCCATTATTTCTCTGCTTTCTTGACCTAAATTTTCCAACTTTGATGACGATTTTCCCAAATCAGCAGACATATCCTGTCCATAGATTAATCTTGACCTATATATTGTCGCGTTGAATTCAGACGTATGCCTTGATTTGGACGCTCTATGTAGAAAGCAAAAATTAAATGTTGTTAAATTATATTAATACTGCATAACTTTACTTCTTCATTGACACATATATTAATTGCATAATTTGTTAAATTTATAAAAAAAACTATGCCTCTATTTGATTAGTATTTTGAATAAAATCGTTTCTAATAATTTCGATTGATTTAATACACTATTATAAAAAAAATTTATGTGAATATAAACAAAAAATTCATAATTATTATACAATATATCTTATAATAATCTAATAAGCTATAAGATCGATATTAGTTAGTATGTCAATATAGTGGGTGAACGAAATATTCCACTAAAATGTTAGAATAGATCAACTTTTTTTGCATCTCAATATGGTATCCCTGGAAATCGGATCTCAGCCTCAGTATATATGTCAATTAAATAACATGATTACGCCCGTCAATATAGATGTATGCATTTGCTAAATAAACAACTCACAAACAAATAATAGAAAGAATTATGACTTTATAAACCACTCTATTTAATTAGTTAGCATTATTCCAACGTTACAGATTCAAAGTATTCTTTTTCGTAAGATAAAAAATTACATGGTTATTCACATTAGAGCCGAGGCCATTTTTTTGTCATTTATAAGCAATTTATAAGCAATGAAATTTAATGTTAGTTCAGCAATATAGTTGATGAAATTTAATGTTAGTTTCTAATAGGGCTTTCAAATGCATTCCATCACCAATGCACTGTAATTAAATTTAAAACTAAAAACAGTATATATTTGATTTAAACATGTCCATCATATGCAATTATTGTGTCTAATGCTTCAAAATTGCAGGCCTACAAGCTACATGTTCTTAACCACGTTAACCTTTGTACGTTGGAGTTTTAGGTTAATATATACTCATTTCTGGCACAGCAGATGATAAAATATATTGCACGTTTAGAGTTCCGTATTCGATGGAATGTAAAAAGATCAATAGTTACTGAAAAAAAAACAACCTAAATTCTGCATTAGACTCATAGATGTTCTGAAAACGTAAAATAAAATACACCATTTTCATTCAATCAATTTTCGTATTAAAATTTATTCAATTACAAAAAAATGTATTGTTTTTACCAAAAATGCTACAACCTAACTAACGCAATATACTACTACGAAGTACACCTTGATTTATCTCATCTCATTTGCATAAATTCAATTTCAAATTTTACATTTAGTTATTTTTTGTTCTCATAAGTAAAATGTATTCAAGGAATATTAATTCATGCATGTATCCACTTGAATTTAATAATGAAATTCTTTCAGATTTGCATTGAGGGTTGGTTATTTTCACTTATCGTATAGTTTTACAACCATAATGAACCGGAAATTTAATAAAAAAATATGTGCATTTTTAATTAGATGAATGGCATATTAAAAGAATAATTGGAGTATATGCTGATTTTCTTGACGTTAGTCAGGTGTTTGAATCTTTTCGTATAGGTTTATTAAAAATTATATGTACATATGAAAGGGGTTGTTGAATTTCAGTTTAAATTTTCTTTAGTTTCACAAGCAATTTGAATTAATTTTATTTAAATTTGGAAAAACGTGAAAAAGTCGTTAAAAAATTAATGCATGAAATTGTTATGCAATTATGTTAATGTTTTATATAATTTATATATCATTCGTTTATAGTGTGCTGGACGTTTGGCTTTGCAGATTGTGTAGTTTAGAGATGGTTTTAAAACTGTTTAAAATACTTGTAATTAATAGTTACCATATAAACTGGACTATATACTTTAATCAATAATAATTAATTTTAATATTTTCAATCAAAATATGTAAGGATTATCCAATATTATTGTATATACGAATATTTGTTCTAGTAATTTTCATTTTATTACTTTAACTGAGCGTGATTCAAATCCCATTATCATAACAGAAGAACATGTCTGAAGTAATTATTTTGTTTTCCACATTGCGAATGTTTAACAGATGCTAACTATAAGATACATCGTGTCAGTATTATCTCATTACGGGAATGTGGCCTCAACGTCAACCCTGGGAAGAGAGAGTTAATACTCTTTACCAAGAAAGTAAAAATTCCAAGTTTTACGCTTCCAAAGATGGAAGGTACAACTCTGGTACTCTCGCATAGGGCTAAGTATCTTGGAGTAATATTGGATCCCAAACTAAATTGGGGGCCGAATGTTCAAGAAACGAGTAAAAGGGCATGCACGGCTTTTTACGCCTGTAGTAGAATGTTTGGCAAAACATGGGGACTTTGACCCAATGTGGTACATTTTGTTGTTTACAATAGTGATACGACATATCCTAATGTACGGTGTACTGGTCTGGTGGCCGGACTTAGACAGAGGCTGCAACAGAACAAAAATGGAGCAGGTGCAGAGATGCGCTATGAGAGGTATTACGGGGGCGCGAAGAACGGTGCCCACGGAGTCGCTCAACGCTGTTTTGTGTCTGCTCCCTGTGCACTGCTACTCCAAATTGACGGCCTCACGTAGTGCCGTAAGACTGAGAGCATTAGACGTTTCTCAAGAAAGGCCGTATGGGCATGGTAACATACTGTGCCTCTTACTTCATGAAATGATGGCGCAAGGTACTGACTATTCGACGCCAAAGTTGTTGCCTAACAAAGGATTCGCTACCAAATATCCCACACGAGCAGAGTGTGAGTTCGAAAACCCCTTGGATGGTTTTGATGCCATCATTTTCACTGACGGTTTTAAGAGCTGGGGTTTTCTCAGACACTCTTAGCGTGGCAGAATCCTTTAGGCTACCAAACAATTCAAGCGTATTCCAAGCGTTAATGTTTGCTGTCTGGAAGGCATGTGCCTTCTTGTTGTCTTCTTCGATTCCCGTACAACGAGTGGCGATAGCCACGGATAGTATGGCTACCATTATGTTGCTTACCTCGTCGGTCTGCAAATCAAAACTGGTCGAGAAATGCATCCTCGAATTGATGGAGGCAAGAAACGTGGCCGAAATTACACTGTAATGGGTTCCTGGCCACAGGTACATTGCAGGTAAAGAGAGGGCCGACGAACTGACCAGGCAAGGCTCGGGTCTTGATATATCACTGGCGCAGCAAGTTTCTCCGCCACTCAGCAAACTAAACAAACAAACTGGCTTATACTATTTGAGACTGACCAATGTTAGATGGAAAGGGCTACCTACATGCAGATTATCCAGTATTACTTGGCCCGAGTTTGGAGTAAAACGGAAGAACTCCTATGATTATCACGTGTGGCCAGGTTCGTGGGCAGTGCTCACGGGACGTGGGCCGGACGGGGACCACGCGTCAAGATTGGGTATCCCTTTCAATTCTTATTGTCGCAGTTGCGGCGATTAAGATAAAAAGGAAACTACACAACACCTTCTATGCAAATGCCCAGCAATTTCTCAGCAGATATACAGGCTGCTGGGTAGGCATATACTGCATAATCTATCGAAAATTGCAACTATAAGGTCAAGAGATCTGGTGGTTTTTCTAAACGCCATGAGATGTATTTAATGTGCATATTTGCAAGAATCAACTGGGTTTTCCTCGAGTTTGTGGTATCAAAACGATACCTACGTACTAATTGGGATGCTTTGAAGGCTTAGTCGGATCCGCCACTGCTAACCACCCAACCATCTCATTACATATGATGGTAAATACCAAAAGAAATAAAAAGACGAACATCAACTTTTACATCTCAGGTTAATTGTTTGAATGTGATCACTGAAAAAATTTGGTTTTATTAGAAAAAAAGGCATTGTCAAATTAGATTAAGTAACATCAAACTTGATCACAATGTGTATAAACACATAATAAAAAGTACAATGACAAAATGATAACCTAGTCTCGATCAACAATTCTCATCAGACATTTACCAAATGATTATCATAAATTACTTATACCACTTCGACTCTGATATCATTTCTATTCTGTTTGCAAAATATAACTCGTCTGAGTGCATCGATCATCATTACTCAATGTCATTATTGATTGTCGTTGATCAAAAATGATTTTCCAAAAAAAATTATACAGTTTTCTTACAGTCCAAATACCGCGATCCTGAAATTTTTTTTTTTATAATTGATTACACTTGTGCATGTACGCTATATTCATTTTTGAATACAGTACTCAATCAAATTACTGATTGTTATAAGAGTTATGAAATTTTTCACTGAGTTATTATCAAAGTACAATAAATACTGAACAGCATGGTATCAGATAGGGTATAACCAGAGACAAAACAATGTCTATGATGTAGATTGCTTCCAATATTTGGGAGGTTTTTTAACTATTGTCGTTGAAACTGATGTAAAGTTCCACAAACAGAAGTCTAAGCAAATGTTTAGTATGCTGCATTGAGTCTGACTTGCGTCATAAATTTTAAAAATCATAATTTGCGTATCTGTAAAACAACGTATACTTAAAATTTTCTGACCAAATACAAAATGAAACGATAATTTTTGGAGACTGTCAGATCTGCAGGCAATGAACATAATTGTGAACTGATAAAAGTGGAATTGAATCGGGATGATGACAATGATAGTAAGTGAAAATTCCTGATAAAATACGTGCACTCATACGAGAAGACCGCGTCACCATTAATGCATGATATTTTTAATTCACATTGACTATAGAAATGTAAACGTAAAGTTTCCCTGAGGGCAGTCTCAGCGAGATAAAATATGATAAATAAATGTTACATTAACATGTCGAGGCTGACATAACTTCAAATTTACAAAATTTATAAATTCGATTCATAAATTTCTTGAAGTTTCTCTCTGAATTATGAAAAGAATTAAAAATTAATTTCTATTTAAAAAATCGCAAGAAAACTTGTGAAATAAAATTAAGAAAAAGGTTATATGATGAATATGTTGACTGTTGGAACCTCTGTCGTGTTCACATGTAATGAACATTCTGGCTATTGCTATTCTTGTTGACCATTGTATATAATTTAATGGGTGTTAATCTTTTTTGACAAATTGGTCATGGGTTTAAAATTTTTTTTTTGAATAAAATAGAATTGAATTATCCAATATATTAAATTATACATAAATAATTAAATTATTGCGCTGATAGAGAGCTATATTAGTTCGAAACCAGAGTTCAACATCTATTGTATTGGTGCTCTGAATAAATTGGTTAATTATCATGTAACTTCTATACGGAATTGAATTTTATATAATCCTACAATTTTATGTAAGTAAATATACTTGATAATTCAATTCTATTTTATTCAAAAACAATTTAAACTCATGATTAATTTACCAAAAAAAAAGATTACCAAACAATAAATTCCGTAATATAAATAAGTCAATCAAAAAAAAAATCAAAATCAAGAAAAAAATGTATATGGATGTAAATCGGCGGCATATCTTCAATACCCATGTTGGATGACTCTAATGGCAAACCTGTAACAATTTCATAAGGACAATGTCCGTCAACACACTTTTAATTTGAAAGATCAACTGGAAATATTTTGCCTTTTTTTGCTTTGGTTAGAAAGAAATTTACATGTTGTCGATGAAACTCTACAGTTTATCCAGGATTGTTTGTCAGAATTTGGTAAATTTGCAATTCGTTTTGGATGATGTCACTTCTGATAAATTTTCTTCTTCTTCTTCTTCTTTCTTGACTTTTTCCTTATTCAGGGTCGGCCCTCCTACTTCTCAATCTATTTCTCCACAAGTTTCTGTCTTGTGTATCG